>CM059425.1:111113485-111295985 GCA_030390025.1 Squalus acanthias | reverse complement strand
GTGTTGGTGTGTGTGTGTGTGCGTGTGTGTGCGTGTGTGTTGGTGTGTGCGTGTGTTGGTGTGTGCGTGTGTGTTGGTGTGTGCGTGTGTGTTGGTGTGTGTGTCGGTGTGTGCGTGTGTGTTGGCGTGTGCGTGTGTGTCGGTGTGTGCGTGTGCGTCGGTGTGTGCGTGTGCGTCGGTGTGTGCGTGTGCGTCGGTGTGTGCGTGTGTGTCGGTGTGTGCGTGTGCGTCGGTGTGTGCGTGTGCGTCGGTGTGTGCGTGTGCGTCGGTGTGTGCGTGTGCGTCGGTGTGTGCGTGTGCGTCGGTGTGTGCGTGTGTGTCGGTGTGTGCGTGTGTTGCTGTGTGTGTGTGCGTGTGTTGGTGTGTGCGTGTGTTGGTGTGTGCGTGTGTTGGTGTGTGCTTGTGTGTTGGTGTGTGCGTGTGTTGGTGTGTGCGTGTGTTGGTGTGTGCTTGTGTGTTGGTGTGTGCGTGTGTTGGTGTGTGTGTTGGTGTGTGCGTCGGTGTGTGCGTGTGTGTCGGTGTGTGCGTCGGTTTGTGCATGTGTGTTGGTGTGTGTGTGTGTGTGTGTGTGTTGGTGTGTGTGTGTTGGTGTGTGTGTGTGTTGGTGTGTGCGTGTGTGTTGGTGTGTGCGTGTGTGTTGGTGTGTGCGTGTGTGTTGGTGTGTGTGTGTCGGTGTGTGTGTGTCGGTGTGTGCGTGTGTGTTGGTGTGTGTGTGTGTGTGTTGGTGTGTGTGTGTGTTGGTGTGTGCGTGTGTGTTGGTGTGCGTGTGTGTGTATGTTGGTGTGTGTGTGTGTGTGTTGGTGTGTGTGCGTGTTGGTGTGTGTGTGCGTTGGTGTGTATGTTGGTGTGTGTGTGCGTTGTTGTGTGTGTGCGTTGGTGTGTGTGTGCGCGTGTGTGTATGTTGGTGTGTGTGTATGTGTATGAGACAGAGGACAGAGCAACACCTCCCTCACATGGTTCATACATGTCTCAGATGGAGAAGTCCTTTCTTTAATATCGCCTCAAACAATGCGGTAATGACATTTCAGGAGAACAGATGCACTTTGCTGTTGACAGGGATCATCAAGAATATGCCCAGAAGGAATAATGAGGGTTTAACCCCCTTCTTAAGCCAAACAAGGGACACAATTTGTTCTGTAAATGCACCGGTTTAGAATTGCCAACTAGCAGCGAAGACAGCAAATCTATGATGGTACATTTTTGTAAAATGAATCACAGAAAGACACAGCTCAGAAGGAGGCCATTCGGCCCATCGTGCCTGTGCCGGCTCTTTTGTAGAGCTATCCAATTAGTCCTACTGTCCTGCTCTTTCCCCATAACCCTGTAAATTCTTTCCCTTCAAGTAAATATCCATTTCCCTTTTGAATGTTACTATTGAATCTGTTTCCACCCACCCTTTCAGGCAGCGCATTCCAGATCACAACAACTCGCTGCGTAAAATGTTTCCTCATGTCGCCTCTGGTTCTTTTGCCAATCACCTTAAGAAGTGCTTCCTAATTTCACTCCTGAATGGTCTGGCTCTAAGTTTTAGATTATGTCCCCTTGTTCTGGATTTCCCCACCAGTGGAAATAATTGATCTATATCTAACCTGTTGAATCCTTTTATCATTTGAAACACTTTGATTAGATCACCCCTCAATCTTCTATACTCAAGGGAATACAAGCCAAGTAGGGCGCCCAATCCAGTGGGGCGCCAGTCCTGTCCCAGAAACATCAGGGGGGCAAAAAAAGGCTCAACCAATTTTTTTGACATTTTCAGGGGACCAGGCCAGGAATCAGATCAGGTGAGCCTCACTTGCACTGGCAGGAGGCTGGTACACCTTTTTTCATTAGGCATACTGGCATTCCCAGGCCAGCCATGAGGAGACGTTCAGCCTGAGCGTTCCTTGCACTGCCCCAAACAAGACCCAGCAGAAAGTGTGCATTCACGGCCTAATCATGGCCGCTGATCAGCCTGCAGACATTAATGGTGAGGCTGAAGCTCACTTTTGCCGGTGAACACACTCTATCCATCAACTTTGTGAGTGAAGTGCAGCTGCCGCCGTGAAATGACAGTTGTGGGTGGGGCGAGTGGCGGAGATGCTGCTGAGCAGGGGATCCTGCCCATAACCCACAACAAACTTTTAGTCCAAAGCTGAAGGAGAAGTCCACCTGTAAAACAGTGCATCTTCTGACTTACCGTTAACAATGCCACTGGAAATCGCCAAGTTCACAACTAATTATGGAAGTTAAGTTGCTCCATCCACACTAGATGTTTATTATAGTCTTGACTTGCTAACCCTGACAATGAGTCTATCAAGAGTAGAATGTTACCCATCAATAAACACATGAATTTAGGAGACCTGGGATTGAAATTCCTTCTGTCAATATTTTAAGCTTAAAAAGTCCATGTGAATACAAAAATCAAAAACGTCACTTAAAATCTGCTCTGCAGAATGAGAACTTGCCCCACTGCTGGTTGTCTCTCAGCAGATCCAAACAATCCAACGTGGGAGTCCAACAGACTGCACATGGTCTAGAAGGCCAGTGATTGTTCAGCATAAATGAACCAGATAATTACATCTCAAATGTACAAATGAGGGAGGCCATTCAGCCCATCTAGCTCATCCTTGCGTTGAAACCTACAATCACTTTCATAGCATCCAACTGCCTCTCAAATGACGAGAATCCTTGCCTCTGCTACTCCCCACATTCCAGGTACTGATCACTCTTTGTATGAAGAACTACTTCTTGACATCAGCACTGAATTTGACTTTTACCAGTTTGTACTTCTGTCCCCTTGTCCTGCAGTTGTGACTTAACTTGAAACAGCGACCAGGATTAATATTCTCTATTCCACTTAGTATCTTATATACCTCTATAATGGCCCCTCTCATTTGCCTCCTTCCAAGGCTGAAGAGTCCATGTTTCTTCCAGCTAATTTTTGGTCGAGAGTACTGTACTGCAATGTCTCAATAGATGTTAGCTTTTAGTTAGTGTTAGTGTTTAGCTTTTCACAGAAGAAAATAGGAGTATTTTGATTAGTAGCTGGGTTAGATTAGGATCAAACCGGGTTATAAATGTTACAGCAGCAAAGCAGATTTTCTTCAATTTTGAAAAAAATCATTAGCCTAAAAGAGAATAAAAGCTATAAAGCTATACCTTGTCTAACGTTAATGTTCTAACGCAGTAGGTTGCCAGTTCAACCGTATCCTGCAGGGTGACCTGGATTAATCCAAAGGTTTCTGTACCTCTCGAAGGCCAATACTGGTCACATTTCACCTGTAAGAATAACAACCAGATTACTGTGAAGAGGGAGGCTTCCAGATAATAAGGAACACTGCATGCTTAAAAATACATTTTAAAATGTTTTTCCATTCTATTGTTAACTTGCTGTGTTTTTTTTTAATCCACTCACAGTCATGGCGTTGAATACATTGACTTTATTACCAAGTCAATACTGTGTTGTCACTGCACAAGAACACAGTTCAGGAGAAAATGCTTCTGGTTGCTGGTAAATCAGTTAACAAGCGCAGGCTTTCCAATCTGATTGACACGTGGAGGCTCATAATGCATAAACAGTTTATCTTAGTTCAGCGGTACAAGTGTTACCACTGCCAACGATAAAGGGCTTTGGGCTCTGGTGCGACAGGTCACGGAAGGTTTACTCAGGAACCAGGCAAGGCAGTATTTTCACCTCTTCAGTGACTGTTGACACTGGTGCCATTTGAGGGGGAGGGGTTCTGGTGTCATTACAACACAGCAGTCTTACGGACCTGCTTAAAGAAAAAGAACGCATTTTATGTCCAATTTTCCACTCGTCCTGAAGCCAACGTGGCTGCTAGAAAAGACCAAAGATGTCCAGAGAGGGAGAGAAGACGCCTGCTGGTGGGTTCGGGGTGTGGTGGGGGGGGGCAGCAAATACATTTTTCTCTTCGCAGTGCAATGTAATGCACTTTACATTACATACGCACAAAGCAAACTGCAAGATCACTCCAGAGGAAAAACCTACTTCCTTTCCTTTAGGTTCACCCCACAGACTATGGCAGTAGGCTACAGAATGGATCCAACATTATTAAACTGTTCTCTGGCAAGCACGTTGTGATGTTACTTAATTTGCGCGCAAGACAGTTCACCTCCTGAAATGCAAAATAAAAATGCAAAATAGTCCAAAGGTGCATTTTACCTCAGTAGCCTTAAATCAAGGTTTGCAGAGTGCTGTTAGAAACCCTATGCTAGCCAGCCTTTATCTGCTTAAACAAATGCGTCCTCAGGTTAATGAGTACTAAACAGCTGAATCACATACACGTTCAGGATAATAAAATAACAAAATGCAAAGGCGTAGCACTTTTCTATGAGATGTTAAATGGGTCAATATTATAATTATATTACCAGAATTACAGATTTTGCTAGCGGGCACTGGTTGTGGAATTCCATTAAATTTATTGCACCACACAGAGATTTTTAAAAAAAACATGTCTTTTTAATGCCACTACCAATACTTTAAAAATATAAAAAGTAATGGGCCGCATATTCCGATCCCTACGGGTGTGAACTCGCTGCGTACACACCCGTAGGGACATCGGAAATGCCGGTTTCAGGCATGCCAAGCGCATGCGCTGAAAACCGGCATTTCCGATCTGTCAAGGCCTGCTTTTACCAGCATAAGAGTTGAAAAAAGTTTAAAAAAAATGTTTTTGACTCATTTATAATTTAAAAATACTTTTAAAAAAGCTAAGTTTATTTTTAGCCCCGTAAAAAACTTTCATTATTTTTTTCAATAAATTAAATATTTTAAACAAAAATTTAATTTTATGTAATTTTAACTCATTTTAAAAATGTGATTTAAAAAAAAATGTATTTAATGTTTTAGTGTGTTTTTGGGGTGATCTCCATTCATATATTCGACAGGTCCATCTGTCAAGTGGATGAAGGGAGATTCCCTTCTCCCATTGGCTCCCCATGGCCCACGTGATCCCAGGGACGCTTGCGAACTGCCTGCGCCTCTGGGATACGTGGGCCCTGCGCATTTCGAGTTTGGAGAGGCCCAGGAGCGGAAGTATACGCACCTCGGGAGCCCTCAGGTAAGTCCGTAGATTTTTTCCAGATCGGAGGCCTCCGCACGCAGGAAGCCTCCGATCAGAAAATACAGGCCAATGTGTTAATCATCAGCTTCCGACAACATGAACAATTCCAGGCAGTAGCAGAAACAAACATTGAGGGTCGAAGTGTTATGAGCATGAAATGGGCAATCATTTTTGCCGCATTCTTTGTTTTTCCATTAGCAATTATGCAAAAACATTCCAATTTGACATCTATAATTCAATTCTAACAATAGGGCAGTTTAACATTAATTCTGTCTGTGCAATATTAGACATGTAACCCTTTGAGAACCTCTGCCCTGTGACCAACACTAATACCATACTGTCACATTTTCTAATTCCTTCATAGCACACTAAACCCATCTATACTATGCATTTCGTGCATGCATTTCAGGTTAGAATATTATTTTAGAAATTGAACTAATAGGGAACTAAAAACTAATTATTGTTTAATCCTTAAAGGATTTTCACTGATGGATTTATCCCTGATGGATAGAGTTTTTCCATTTGTTCTTTTTCCTAGGTTCTTGGGAGTACATGCAGCTTTTTAATAGGAGCGAGCAAATTCCAACCCAGACCTGTAGTCCAATGAAGCATGAGCTCCTCGGATGCACAGTCCAAGAAAAATAACTTTAGGGTTGAGATAGAAACATGTAACATCATATGGCTTCCGTTTGTACTAATGATAACTCATAACGCTTGCAACAGCTGGAGTTGTACTTTTCAATAACACGACAAAACAGAGGCAGGCCAAGATGTCAGCCACTATCACAGCTGAAACTCCTGCCCCTCATCTCCAAAAGGGGCCTCCTGCAAAAGAGAGGGTATGAATAGTCCAGGATACAAGCTGAGCTCTCCACGATCACTGATCAATGGACAGCAAGTGCCTGCAGGTCAGGGTGGGTCAGTCACCTCAGCATTTTCCTCCCCATCTCCAAAGTGGAATTCTAACATGAAAAGTGCTCCACACGGTGACACAGGTGAGGACAAATGCAACTCATCCAAACAGTGGCAGGTGGATTGGAATGAGGGGCAGCCTGTGGCCTTACCCCACAGATTAGAAAAAAAAATATCATGGCAATAAATCTTACCCAGTCCCTTTATGCCTATTTCACCAATGCACCATGATTTCCACTCACAAATCACCACACGGAAATCCCAACACTAAACTTTACCTCAATTAACACTGAACCTCGGAGAGAAAAAGGAACGGTTCGCTCATACTGTGGTGAATAAAACACCTTCAGATTTAAGACAGTTTATTTTAGCTTGTTTATCACCAGTGATCCATTTCCTATCATCTTTTAGTTTGTGACCTAACCTTGATTAACTTTCAGCGAATGCCTCTTGGTTAACGGTCCACAGCTCCCTCACCTGGTTCTCGTATGCCAGGTCTGGAGTCTATGGGAGTTAAACTGGTTAGCCCCTGAAAACGGGCGCGGGGATCGCGATGCGCAATTAATCCGCGCCCGTTTAGTAGAATGCAGGCAGGACGCCAACTTCGTGCTGCCTGCTCATTATAATGATTACTGCATGCAGCCAGCGCTACCCACACTGTTCATTGGCTGCACGCATCAGCAGGGGGCCCGATGTGGTTACTTCCTAGCATTACTTAAAGCAAGCCTGCACCTGTTAAAGCGAGCCCGCACCTCTTAAAGGGAAGGTGCATTGTGGCTGCTGGAGGTGCTGACATCATTGGGAATAGCGCTGTGCAACAATCAACAATGGCTGACCATGGGAGAGAGCATGCACCAAGGTTTTCAGACGCTGCACTGGAGGTCTTGGTGGAGGAGGTGGAATGAAGGAAAGATGTCCTGTATCCACAGAGGGGCAGGGGGGCCTCCAGACACATGCTCAGAAGGCAGTGGCAAAAGATAGCGGAGCAGGTCAATGCCAGGAGTATAGCTCCAAGAACAGGGATGCAGTGCATGAGGAAGTTTAATGATCTCACACGAGTGGTCAAGGTCAGTGAATGTATCTTCAAATGCCATATCTTACCAACTGCACCATTAGCCTCAGACGCTGCTCAATTCAACACCCCCCCATCACTCACCTACCAACAATCTCTATCAATCAGGACTCATACCTCACATTCATAGCTTCACCTCACCCTCACACACTTGGCACTGCTGCAAGCCTCACACCCACATCTCACAGCTTGCACACACTGCCAGCTATTTAATCATGACAGGCACACCACCCAAAGACATTGCACCATGCTCACTGACACACTGGCGCACAACCAGAGGCAGCAGGAACTAACCGGAGGGAGAGAGGTATGTTCTACCCCCCCCCCCATGGAGGAGACGGTGCTGGCCGTGAGGCCATGGCCACTGGCAGGGCTGAAGCCATTGAAGATGAGAGTATCCACATACCTAATTCTCCTTCTCTCATCCCACTTCTCCCTCATCTCACAATCTCTGCTGACAGAGAAGCTGCAGAGGGTGTAAGCATGTGCTTCTTACTTTCTCCTCTCCCCTCACCACAACCCAACCCTCGTCCCTTTTTCCTTTCAGATACCCAAGAACTGGAACCTGCCCAGGCAGTGGAGGAACAGCAAGAAGACAGTGATGATGAAGAAACACTGTCACTCAATTTCACACTCGCAGCCACCAGCTCAGATACTGACACTGCGGGTAATTTAGAGGATAGCACAGAGGCGGGATCTGCACGTGGTGAGACACCGGGCACGAGTGGCCTGCAGCCAGGGCAGGGGGAAAGGAGAGCGCAGGTGCCAGATCGCCAGAGGGCGAGGTCGCACACGAGTTCTACTGCAGAAGAATCAGATGATGACTTCGATGGGCCAGGCTACAGAAGAAGGCTGATGGGTGTACCCACCCAATGCTTGGTGTACTGGGAACCCTGCCGGAAAGCCTGCCCTCAATGTCAAGGAGCATGGAGAAGTCCAGCACCAACTTGGCATGGGGCTGTGCGAGGTTAAGAGCGGGCGTAGGCTGGAGTGTGGAGCTTCACAATGTCAGTGCTGGCGTCAAATCTCGCACGCTGATTAACGTCATGATCTGCCTGCTCTGCATACTTCCAGCAGACATTAGGTGCGTGCGCGCGCTAACCCCGTCACCAAGATGGCATTCGGTGCATTTCGCGACAGGAGCGTGCGTGCGTGCGCGCTGCGGACGCCATTTTGGAACCTTAAAGGGTCTCATAGCGCCCAAAAAAAACAGGCGCTGCCGAGCCCAATTTCGCCCCTATACAATTGGTTGAGTTCTACGATTGTGGAAACATCTTTGGAAACTGAGTCAGAAGTCTGATATCTCAATCAATGTCATAAATAGGAGCGACACCAAGTGGGGTGGGGGTCGGGAGAGCGAGGACCAACTGGTTCAGTTCCAGTCTACACGTCTCAACCATTTCTATATTTAGACCATCTTTTTAAAGTGCCGGGTTAATTTAGTCCACAAGATCTAAGCTCGCTATCTTTAGCTGGGTTTATTACTCCTGAATGCTCAGAATGCGGAGGTCCCAACAGCACAAAGGTTGGTGCGCTCAGTGAAAAAAGCTTGGCTTGTGACACCCCACCTGCTTCCTGCCCTCCTATATAGAAAGGCTTTAATTGCTGGTGTGTTTCTCATCGAAACATATAAAATTCTGACAGGTCTGGACAAACTAGATGCAGGAAGGATGTTCCCGATGGTCGGAGAGTCCAGAACCAGAGGTCATAATCTAAGGATAAGGGGTAAGCCATTTAGGACAGAGATGAGGAGGAATTTCTTCACCCAGAGAGTGGTGAACCTGTGGAATTCTCTACCACAGAAGGCAGTTGAGGCCAAGTCATTAAATATATTCAAGAATGTGTTAGATATATTTCTTAAAGCTAAAGGGATCAAAGGATATGGGGAGAAGGCAGGTACAGGGTACTGAGTTTGGATGATCAGCCATGATCTCATCGAATGGCGGAGCAGGCTCGAGGGGCCGAATGGCCTACTCCTGCTCCTATCTTCTATGTTGTGTGAAACCAACCCTCTCTCCTGACCATATAATAACTGAGTAGACTGTGATGGACGGGTGTGAGATGGGCCAGTGGCTCTGTTCGTTTGTTGCTGTTGCCATTTCCCCCTCCCACCCCTCCAGTTTAATCAAGTCACGCTGTCGGAGAAATGGGATGGTTCCTCCAGTAGGAGATAGTGCCTCTGAAAGCTCAGGAGCGTTCTCAGGCTGCAAGCAAACAGCAATGGGGGTCTGACAATACTAACATCAAGATGTCGCTGGTTAAGAGGATGTGCTCCAGTTAAGCATGGGTTAAGAAGCTGAGCAGCTTTTACAGAAGCAGCCACCAGTCTGAACTATTCTCAATCTGCAAGCCCATGCCAGTGGAATAAAAATAGGTTGCACAAGAAGAAAGCAGACATATCAACCCTTGGAGTACTGTCCAGACAGCTGCAGCTTCTCAAATGACATTTTTTGTGAATTTCTAATATATTCTTACTAATAAGGAATGCACAAAACTATAAAATTATTAATCGTCGTACTCCTGAATAAGCCAGAACACTGCATATTTTTAATACTGGTACAGAGATGCAGGTGCAGTCCTCAAAGGGTCATTAAAGCCATATACAAGAGAGGAGGAAGCTACATGAAAACAGGGATGGAAAAGTATCTTGCCTTGGAGAAGAAATAGTAGGCAGAGATCTATAAATAATCATGAAAAATGAGGAGGGAAGGAAGAAAAAGAATTATTTAAAGAAATGGAAGATGGATATTATGGAACAAAGCAAGGAGATCAGGCAGATGAACTGATATAGTGAAATCCAGCTCAGGGATGATGTATGTGGATGGAGATACTGAAACACAGCACCGAGATCAGGCACTCGAGCTTTGCAAGTCAGGTGCAGAGTCCGAGGAAATATCATTTTTCAGTTCACTGCTGCAATGAACTTTGATACCGTAAAGAAAAGCAGTATCTCATCTTTCCATAAAAAATGGTATCCAAAACAGATTGCAGTGGCCAATCCTTACTGCATCAAAGAACAATGCATTTTTTTTTAATACTACTGGTTTACATTCCGATGAAATTAAATTAAAGTCTTATGGCTAATCCATGCAGCTGATCTTAAATAAATTAAACACTATTAGATGTGTTCGTGCTTAGATGGGTATGATTTATGAGACTGCCTGATACTTGGACAAATGATAGGACAATAATTTCTCATTTCCAAATGCACATGGTTAAAATTAATATAATGTGCTTGTTCAGCAATAATGTAATTTTCTATATTTATGTAAAAAGTTTGTTATTAACTCTCTAAATGCACGGTATCAGATATTGGTGTCAGATATCTACCCTTGATCTCTCTTCTAGTTTAGTCATCATCACAACAATCGCACTTCGCTGCTCCCAAATCATCCTCCAGAAATCTCCAAACGTCTCAGGCAGAGGACCCTGTGTCGCGATGTATGCGTTCTGCTTTCTGTAGCCATCAATGTAGTTGGAATTGGAGTAATCGCTTCCTGGGATGCCTACAAAGAAAGCAAGGAATGGGACTTATAGATCATGAAATTTCAGCAGAAAGCAGATTTTCTTTAATCTAGCTTCCGGAGCCAATGTGTTGCCATAAGACAATAGAACATTCAAAGATAATAGCACTCGTTAACACTAATGTATTTATAATGTAAAGGAGCTCATGAAAACTCAGCAGCTCATCTTTCAAAAGATTAAATATTTAAAACCTTTGGATTTTTTTTTAATGCTGTGTTAATCTAAGGAAAGGGTAGATGCAGTTACATCATCGTCGCTCAACAGGCTCACATTATTCGCCAACAATCTACAACACCTCAGAGAACACAGGCTTTCAGTGGGAAACATTTGTTAAACTGTACGAAAGGTTACCCTCTCCACCTCCCCCCCCCCACCAAACTGCTCCAACCATTATTCTTAGATAAATGGGTGCCTTGTACTGCAAAGGAAGCACTAAAGTAATGTTTCCCTCACCAGCACTTTCCATTTCTCTTTACAATTATGTCATTTTTGGGTTGGATGTTGTTTCCATGGCTCTTTCGGCCCACCTGGGCCTTGTATCACTGTTGCTGCCGACAGGTAGTTGTGGAGCCAGCTCCCACACTGCACCCAATGCTCTCCATAGCCAGTCGCCAGGAAGCTCCAGTTTTCACCTCAGCGCTACTCTTCCCCTTCGATTTTTCCCTCCTCTAAATGCAGGGAGATGTCACCGTCTCTGATCAGCACACGCCTGTTCAGACCAAGGTCAAGGTTGATTGGGGACCGAACCACCAATTAATCTCAGTCTGTGGCGCCGAGCATTGCTGCCTCGACGCACAACCTGGCCAGCCTTTATTTTTTAACAACGTGTAAATTTGGTTGCAGCACCCAAGCGGAATGCTCGTTTCGCTTCAGTCACTGTTTTAATGTGTGTATCAACAGGAGGACAGGCTACAAACACAGCTCTGAGCCAAGCGTTAATGGAATGTAAATTTTTAGGGGGGAAAAATATTAATTTTGGCCCTCAAGTCCTTTTAAATGTGATTGTGGATTCAGCTCGACTTCACCCTGGACAGGGAAATGAGCCAATATATATTTCTGTTGAAACTGCAGATTTATTTAATTTAAAAAAAAAATGCTTTGTGATAAGACCGTCTTTTAGCAGCCGTCTCCTGCATTGTGCGATTCCCTGCTAAAAGGAGAAAAATTGTATGGCAAGACATAAAAGAAGATGACCGATCTCGGTCTCAATGGGCACTGCCTCTTTGCACCAACTCCCTTGCTGGCAGGAATCTTGCGCAAAGGCAGCCAAAATCTGTTTGTCTTGGCACAATCCGTGCTTTTCCTGCTGTACCCAGCCACAAATGCTGCCCATGTTTTCCACAGATAAGCCTCATCTACATCTAGACCCATTACTTCCAGTATCATGAAGGGAACAGATAAATCAGAGAGCATATATTTTTCTATGCTTTTTAATCACACGGTGCATTTTTGGAAGGCCCATCTAAGAAACATAGAAAAATAGGAGCAGGAGTAGGCCATTCGGCCCTTCGAGCCTGCTCCGCCATTCAATGATATCATGGCTGATCTTCTACCTCATCTCCACTTTCCCGCCCGATCTCCATATCCCTTGATTCCCTTAGTGTCCAAAAATCAATCGATCTCTGTCTAGAATATACTCAACGACTCAGCATCCACAGCCCTCTGGGGTAGAGAATTCCAAAGATTCACCACCCTCTGAGTGAAGAAATTTCTCCTCATCTCAGTCCTAAATGGACGACCCTTCATCATAGAAACATAGAAAACTAGGAGCAGGAGTAGGCCATTCGAGCCTGCTCCGCCATTCGATATGATCATGGCTGATCCTCTATCTCAATACCATATTCCCGCCCTCTCCCCATACCCCTTGGTGCCTTTTGTGTCTAGAAATCTTATATTCAATCATTTACGTGTGTTATTTTGAAAATTCTCTCGCCCAGCAAATGGGAGGCAAGGAAAACTTGGAGGGCAGACTGTCTAGTTGGCAAAATTCACATGTGTGAACGAATGGTTAATGCTCTCATACTGTATTCCTGTGTGCGCGATTTTAACTTGTTAAAATACAATCGTAAAAACCGTGCACACAGGAATGCCATATGTGAATTTCGCTAAGTGTAAGTTCTGTCCTTAACAGTTATGCGCAGAGAAGGGAAGCCACATACGTGACAAATACAGAAATTCAGCCTCACCATGGTTGTGGATATTTTTAAAGAGCTCAGTTAAATTGAATGCCGTACTGGGTTTACTATCGCCATGATGGCAGCCACTTTCTCAATATCTGCAAGAAGAGGCCGTTTCCTTTTTAATCAGGAATTAGTCAAGACAAAGGCTCTCTTTGTTGTAACCAGTGTATTTAAAATGCTAACATGAATCTGCAAGGTGTCAACAGCCCAGACATTGAAACTCTGCTGTAAATTGCACCGCTCACTGTATTGAAAAAAGGTCCCCAAACTGCCTTCAGCTTTATCCCTGTAATGCTGAATTTTAATCTCCTGGGCACATGATGAGAATCTGCACTGTTGTAACACAGGAAAACAGCTCTATGACTGCCATTATCGCAACACGCAGATAAACAAACAAATAAGAGGGTCAGCGAGGCTCTCTCTCATGAACACAGCGCTCCTCTAAAGAAATAGACAAACTATTTGAAATTATAGACACCAAAGGTGTTTTAAATGCAAAATTCTATTGAGCGCAGAGCCATTAATATCATCCTTCCCAGCCGAATCGCTGATAGCTGCCTGGATAAGTATGCATGTCCTACAATTATAGGTCTTGAGCCTCAAAGGGTGCTCAAATGACCCTGACCAGCAAACATCCAAAGTATCAGAAAGCTGAACATCTTTTTTGGATTTGTTTTCGGGATGTGGTCAACGCTGGCATGGCTGGATTTGTTGCCCATCTTGATGTAGTTAGGAGCTTTTAATGTCCTTTGTTCTGGTTGACGGTAAAAGAAATTTGGAGCTGTATCTTGGGCTACGTTGCACCAAGACAGTTGGTCTGAGGCTGTGAGGGGTACAAGTCTATTAAGAAGCTCCATGTCATGTAAGAAGTAAGTGACTGTTTCGAGTGTTGGTTTAGTTCTGTTGAAAGTTAACATAAAAGTAACTTTGCTGTTTTGACAATTTCAAGGGGAATAGTAGTAATTACTGTAAATGTATACAGTTTGTACTAAGGAGATCATATCACAGCACATGATATATCCAGTAAGCTGAAGTACACTGACAAGAGTTCTGCGTCACTGTGTCTTGGTACATTTACCTAGATATTAGTCCAATCTAGTCGAGGATGCCAAGGTCAAGGAAGATATTTAGGGGGAAAAAAAAATCAAAAATATAACACCTGCCTTTGTTAATTTTGTGAATTCATGCAAAAAAAAAAACTCTGGCGAGCAGTGCTGTAATTCTACGATTCCTGTATAAATTGGAAGTTTTGCTTGTTCTGTTGTCATTTAAACCACCAGCCACTGGGCTGTCCTCGGGAATAAAACTTTAGCTCTTTAACTTGGCAATGATATCAAACTATGTTTGGCAAGCATCTAGCTGAGCAAGCTTATAAAAAGTGTCAAAACTCAGATCTACTTGTCACCTTCAGCAATTTGAGTGTTATATGAGCCCTATATACCATGGATGGAATATTTTAATCCTGTCTGGTAGGATACAGAGATAATCCATCACTTGCTGCCAAACTGAGTACAGCACAAAGCCATAAAAATCAGTGGATTTGATGAGGATGACCTGGTTCATGCCAGACTCCATCCTCTACAAAATCGAAGTGAAGGAGACCGGTGTGTCTCAGACTTTGACTTAGGTCACAGGTTCCAGCTGTGGCTCAGTTGGTAGCCCTCTCACCTCTGAGCCAGAGAGATCGTGGGTTCATAGCCCCACTCCAGAGACTTGAGCGTATAATCTAGGCTGACACTGCAGTGCAGTTACTGAGGGAGCGCTGCACTGTTGCAAGCACCATCTTTTGGGTGAGATGCTAAACTAAGCACATAATCTAGGCTGCTCTTGCAGTTGGAAGTCAAAGATCCCACGGCACTTTCTGAAGAAGAGCAGAGGAGTTCTCTTGGTGTCTAGATCAACATTTATCCTTCAACCACCATCACAAAAACAAATTATCTCTTCATTTATCTCTTGCTGTTTGTGGGACCTTGCTGTGGATAAATTGACAGCTGTATTTCCCTACTTTACAACAAACACTCTATTACACTTCAAAAAGTACTGCATTGGCTGTAAAGCCCTTGAGACGTCCTGAGGTTGTGAGAGGCGCTATATAAATGCAAGACTTTCTTTCTTTAACACCTCAAGAGTGTCAGGGAAACAAGGGCTGTTGCAACTGCACCTCAGCATTCTGTAACAACACAAAAAGCCTACACAAGGAAATAAATGGAGCAAAGAGAGTGTATGAGAATAGATTAGCAGGTAACACAAAAGGAAACACTAAATATAGAAACATAGAAGATAGGAGCAGGAGTAGGCCATTCGGCCCCTCAAGCCTGCTCCGCCATTCGATGAGATCATGGCTGATCATCCAAACTCACTACCCTATAGAAAAGTCTTTTATAAACATATAAATAGTAAAAGGGCAGTCAAAGGAAGGGTGGGGCCGATTAGGGACCAAAATGGAGATCTTCTTGTGGAGGCAGAGGGCATGGCTGAGGTAATAAATGAGTACTTTGCATCTGTCTTTACTACAGAAGATGCTGCCAATGTAGCAGTAAAGGAGGAGGCAGTAGAGAAATTGGATAGCATAAAAATAGATAAAGAGGTACTTAAAAGGTTGGCAGCGCTCAAAGTAAAAAAGTCACCCTGTCCAAATGGGATGCGTCCTAGGTTGCTGAGGGAAGTAAGGGTGAAAATAGCAGAGGCTCTGGCCACAATCTTCCAATCCTCCCTAGATATGGGAGTGGTGCCAGAGGACAGGAGGGTTGAAAATTAACAGTTCAAAAAAGGGGAGGGGGATAAACCAGGTACTAGAGGCCAGTCAGCCTAATGTTGGTGGTGGGGAAACTGTTCAGAGATTTATAATCTTGGACAAAATTAATTGTCACTTGAAAAAGCATGGGTTAATCAATGACAGCCAGCATGGATTTGTTCAAGGCAAATCATGTTTGACTAACTTGATTGAGTTCTTTGATGAATTAACAGAGAGGGTTGATGAGGGTAGTGCGGCAGATGTTGTGCATATGGACCTTCAAAAGGCGTTTGATAAAGTACCAAATAATTAGACTTGTTAGGAAAATTGAAGCCCATGGGATTAAAGGGGCAGTGGCAGCATGGATACAAATTTGGCTAAGAGACAGAAAACAGAGAGTAGTGGTGAACGGTTGTTTCTCAGACTGGAGGGAAGTATACAGTGGTGTCTGCTAGGACCACTGCTCTTTTTAATATATATTAATGACTTGGACTTGGGTATACAGGGCATAATTTCAAATCTTACAGATGAGCAGACACATGGCAGATGAAATTTAATGCAGAGAAGTGTGAAGTGATATATTTCGGAAGGAAGAATGAGGAGAGGCAATATAAACTAAATGGTATCATTTTAAAGGGGATGCAGGAGCAGGGAGACCTGGGGGTTTACATAAATAAATCTCTGACGGTGGCAGGACAAGTAGATAAGGCTGTTAAAAAAGCACACGGACTCCTTGGCTTTATAAATAGAGGCATAGCGTGCAAAAGCAAGGAAGTTATGATGAACCTTTAAAAATCACTGAACAGGCCTCAGCTAGAGTGTGGTGTCCAATTCTGGGCTCTGCACTTGAGGACTGGGTGCAGAAGAGATTTATTGAATGGTACCATGGATGAGGGACTTCAGTTACGTGGAGAGAGTAGAGAAGCTGGGATTGTTCTCCTTAGAGCAGAGAAGGTTACGGGGAGATTTAATAGAGTCATTCAAAATCATGAAGGATTTTGATAGAGTAAATAAGGAAAAACTGTTTCCACTGGCAGAAGGGTCAGTAACCAGAGGGCACAGATTTAAGGTAACTGGCAAAAGAGCCAGAGGTGAGATGAGGAGAATTTTTTTTTATGCAGTGAGTTATTATGGTCTGGAATGGACTGCTTGAAAATGTGGTCTGGGATGTACATCATACCCTCCTCTAGGGTCTGCAGTTATCCCAGATGTTCCCAAAGTGGACAAAATGTTTACATATTTCAGCTGCTTGTGATATGAATTTTATATATTCTATTTATATCTGTCTATCGATGACTTATAAACTGTGTTAATTCAGTAGTAACTTTCAAAAGGGAATTGGATATACTTGAAAAGGAGAATATTTGCAGGGCTATGGGGAAAGAGCAGGGGAGTGGGACTAATTGGAAAGTTATTTCAAAGAGCCGGCACAGGCACGATGGGCTGAATGGCCTCCTTTTGTGATTCTATGAAAGTACCAAGGGCATACATTCATACACTGCTCTAGCCTGTGGATTTTTTTTTAATTCCCTGCAACTTTGGAAAAAAAACACTTCACAATTTTCTCCCAGACACAACCATCAGTGGAATTCTGTCCCTTATACAGAGAAGTTGAACCAGAGAGGTTAACCACCTCCTGACTCCCCAAAGTCTTTCCACCATCTACAAGGAACAAATCAGGAGTGTGATGGAATACTCGCTACTTGCCTGGATGAGTGCAGCCCCAACAACACTCAAGAAGCTTGACACCATCCAGGACAAAGCAGCCCACTTGATTGGCACCCCATCCACCACCTTAAACATTCACTCCCTCCACCACCGGCGTACCGTGGCTGCAGTGTGTACCATCTACAAGATGCACTGCAGCAACTCGCCAAGGCTTCTTCGACAGCACCTCCCAAACCCGCGACCTCTTCCACCTAGAAGGACAAGGGCAGCAGACGCATGGGAACACCACCACCTCCAACTTCCCCTCCAAGTCACACACCATCCTGACTTGGAAATATATCGCCGATCCTTCATCGTCGCTGGGTCAAAATCCTGGAACTCCCTCCCCAACAGCACTGTGGGAGTACCTTCACCACACGGACTGCAGCGGTTCAAGAAGGTGGCTCACCACCACCTTCTCAAGGGCAATTAGGGATGGGCAGTAAATGCTGGCCTTGCCAGCAACGCCCACATCCCAGGAGCAAATAAATAAATTGCTAAACCAAGGTTGAAAATGTTTGGTTCGGTTATATGAAATCTGTGCTTTTCACACTGGTATTAAAAAGAATTACTGCACGTGCTCTTAAAAACTACCATGGTCAACTTGATGAGACATCTGTCGTTGTTACAGTTACTTCTGCTGAACCCACTGTATAGCCTATCATTTACGAAAAAGAGCTCAATATTCAGCTGTTAAGCATTTCTGCTTCCCTGGCCCTAATCTTGGATCAACAATCTTGGATGCATTTTACAACTTCAATTCCCTCAGCAGGTCACAGGGTCAAACTGCTTTGAAGCTTATCCTCATAACATTCCTAGTGTAAATCCAGTTAAAATTATATTCAGTGGTACAGTAACATTTTCCAAAATGATAATGAACTGTTTTTTTTAAATAAATATATTCTTCTCAATTGCATCGAATACCAACAAACACAATGCCATTGAGTTGTCCAAAATAAACCTGAGATTGACAACTATAATGAAGTGTTTCAGTTCAAGCACACACATGGTGCAATGAAAATTCATTTATACCCTGAATATTTTAAGTCCTAATGAAATCTGCAGTGGAAAAATAAAGTGCTTACAGGTTAGTTCCATAGCAACTTCGCTAAAAAAAAATACAGCTGTCAGACATTTTATAAATCCTCAACGTAATTATGTTATCATTACCACATTTTGTTTTAAAATGAAGGTATTCAATAGTATGGGATAATACATCAGCAATCATAAACTTATGTATTTTTCTACTTGTCCTCCACACCTGAGTATTATTTGTCAAAGATCATATTTGGTTCATATTTTATGTAAGTAATAGAGCAACTCTATTCTTGGTCCCGAGGATGATGATGATACGTACCAATTTTAGAATGTTGCAAGTGGGCAGTGAGGAGTGCTCACACTGCTCTCTAATTAGGGAAAGCAGAGATCTGTGCGCGCAAGTCTAAATACATTCTCAGAACTCTGCTAAACTGGCCTTTAACTGCCGGTGAAACTTTTAAAATGACAGGAGAGCTACCTAGCATGTCAGCTCTATTCTAACATTATAAAATGAAGTATGAATGTTGAAGGCGGTTCAGCAAACTGCTTGAAGTTTCAAAATTTACTTCTGCATCGGAGGCTGACGTACCACAATCAGTGTGAGGCTGAGGTTCTGCAAGACTACCTCCTCCATATTGTTCCACACCAGCAAATCGAAGCGACGTCACCACAGCGTGATGCTAAAACCTTTCTGCACTGACACACAGCGTGTGTATAAACGCCCACATATTCGTACTGTATGCCCATAAAGTGATTAGCTTAACAACCTTGGAAATAACTTATATCAGCAGCTCCTGGCCACTGTTTTTTCCAATCCCAGCCTGTAACTGTTGTGCTGCACGTTAAATGGAAGATGTTCCTGTAGATTTCCAGCCCACACTGCACATTTACTGTAGGAAGATTAGAAATCAGTTAAACCCGACAGCTTGAAAGCAGACCTAACTGCTAGTGGGCCCGGTTTCTCCTTTCTGTTACTCTCAGTTGGCTCATGAAGTGCCTCGCATACTGCAGCAAAACTACTAAACAACAAAAATACTCGTCAGTCTCTGCAGACTTGGAGCAGTAGCTTAAATTCACATAACTGAATAGATCCTTCCCTGATCTTAAACACTGCAAGTGATATTACGGTGATACATAAGCCAATTTATTTAGATTCAAAAACAAAAGCAATTAGTATCCTGAGAGAAATAAAGCTCATTAAAACTGGAAGTTACATTTTCAAAACAAAATCAGATGCCCTGCAAAAAGTAGCACAACGAGCAGCTGTCAAATATAAAGTTATGTGTTGGGAGTGCATACTTTTAAAAGTGTTGTATGATGAGTGCAGCATATGAGGCTTGCAGAAACAGTGTCAAGACAATTCTCTCGATGAATCACACGGTCATTTCAGCACCATTGACTCATGATTGCGAGGTCACATGGAAGAGATGGACATCCCTGATTATGGGCTGGGTTAATGTTACGCTCATTTGTCTGCTCTTTGTATTGTTGTGCAAAAAGGATAATCTTTAAAAAAAAACATTTGATTTATAAATTAATTAAAATCTACTAACCATTGCTGACACTTTAACAACTCTTAACTACATCAGTTTTTGATAACTGCCATGGTGTTGCATTGCATTGCGAAGTGCGAGCTCCACACCTCAGATTTGTAGCTCTACTGTATTGTGGTTCACTGCTGAAAAACCAGGAGGGACAAAAATTGTGCTTTTCTTTGTCTCTGCCCCAGTCAATCCTTATTCCCCAGTACATTTTAAAATTAACTTTATAATAAAACAAACATTAGTTATAAATATTAGTTGTTGTTTTGGAGCTCTGGGTTAGAGTTTGCAGTGGGCGCTATTTCTTCGCTGTGTTACTTTCAGCAGCGATGTGTCTCATATACGACTGTTAAACACTGCTGAGCATTTTAGGAAATATAACACATCTGATAATTTCTGAAACTTTTGACTCATGGGGGAAAAATTCGGTGGCGCCCCAAGAAGGAGGGGCGCTAATTTTAGCGCCACAAAAAAGTTAGCGCCCCTGCGCCGTAAATTCAGTAGTAGCGCCCCAAGCAGGAGGCGGGGCGCTACTGGAAGCGATCCCCCTCCTTCTTGGGGCGCTACCAGTGAATTTCGCGGTGCTACGTGCAACAGCACCACATTGCAGGCCTCCCTCCCCTGATTAAAGGGGAGGGGCCTAGCGTTGCGCGCACCGGGGCCCTGCTGGATCACCGGGGAGCGGGGTGCCGGGAAAACGGCCCGAGCTCAAGAGGAGTGCTGGGCTGAGCGATCGCGGCCGGCACCCCGAGGAAAAAAGGGGAAGGAGGCGTTAGTGGCGCCGCGCCCGGGCGCTAGGGGCTTTGCGCCCCGTTAGTGCCTCCCGGAGGCGCTAACGGGAGGCGCAAAGCAACCCAATTTTTCCCCCTATCAACGTACACCCTAACTGCAGGAAGTATTTGCATACACAAAAATCTCGCAGTTTAAGATAAAGCAATCTCTCCACACAAAAAGTCATCTGCTGATGGAACAAAGAGATGTACCAGATGCTTATTGTGCCAGTTGTAAGATTATTGCCATAGAAAGATGACTAGCTCTAGGCGATAATGCAGCTAAGCAGATAAGAGTATTAATATGCATTAGGCCCCAGTTTAACTCCAGGCCAGTTTTTTGGTGGGTGAGTAACGGTGTGAATTCTTCTCTTGGCAGAAAACTCACTGTAAATTCCTACTCAGGCTGCTTAGCAAAAACTGCAGTTCGGTCCCGATGACATCATCAGGTCTTGACATGCGTAAGTGAAAAAGGTCCCACCTGGCCAGCTTTGGATAGGTGTCCTTGCTGTCTGCTCAGTCGAGCAGGTGATAATCAGGAACCGTCAGCGCCCGGCATTTCCAGTGCCGGTCAGTAACCTGGGCGATTTTAATTGCCCACCCTTCCGGTTTCCGCCATGCGGGAAGGGTTAAAAATGCCCCCATTAACTTGCTACATAGAATTTGTCATACTTGGTTCTATTTTTTGACACTAGTTACAATGAAGTGCAAATATTTCTAATATATACTTCATGATATTGGGCCGTATTTTCCGATCGGAGGCTTCCTGCGTGCAGAGGCCTCCGATCTGGAAAAATCTACGCCTTTACCTGAGGGCTCCTGGGACGCCTACACTTCCGATCCTGGGCCTCTCCAACTCCAAGTGTGCCAGGCCCACGTATCCCAGAGGCGCATGCGGTTCGCAGCGTCCCTGGGATCATGTGGGCCATGGGGAGCCAATCAAAGAAGGGAATCTCCCTTCATACGCTTGACAGATAGACCTGTCAAATATATGAATGGAGATCAATGAAAAAACATAGTAAAACTTTAAATAAATTTTAAAAAGCCATCACCTTTTTAAAATTAGTTGAAATTACAATAAATTAAATATTTTAAACAAAAATATAATTTTTTGAAAAAAATAATTAAAAGTTTTTTATGGGGCTAAAAATAAACTTACCTTTTTTAAAGTATTTTAAAATGATAAATGACTGAAATTTTAATTTTTTTGAAAAAAAGTTTCAACTCTTATCCTGGGAAAAGCAGGCCTTACGCCTGCTTTTACCAGGTGTAAGAATTCTAAGGGTTTTCTGCGGGCGGAGGTTCTCCAGAAAGCGGAACTATCCGCCCGCAGAGGCCCTTCTCCAGGGCAGGCGTCCGATCTGTCAGGAGCATTCGTGACAGATCGGAAATGCCAGTTTTCAGCGCATGCGCTGTGCATGCCTGAAACCGGCATTTCCGATGTCCCTACGGGTGCGTACACAGCGCGTACACACCCGTAGGAATCGGAATATCCGGGCCATTGATAGTAAAAGATATGCTTGACTGCAAATCTCTACTCCATTTCACTTGCAGCTCTAAATGGGGCCCTAACCAATAAACTGCTATTAAAACAAAGAAAAGTCGAACCGTAGACGTTAGCAGTACAAAATTAGGTCATTCAACCCATCACGTCTGTGACAGCTCTTTGCCACAGCAATTTAAAACTAATCCCACTGCCCCACTCTCTCCCCATAGCCTTGCATCTCCTTCTCTCTCAAATATTTCTGCATATTTCCCTGAAAAGATACAATGGTCTGTTGCAACTACTCCCTAGCATTCCATTCTCCAACAAATCTGCATAAAGAAATTTCTCTTAACCTCTCTCCTCACTGTTTTAGTAACAATTTTTAAATTGCTGACCCCTCAACACTGATTCTCTAACCAGAAGAAATAGTCTTTCTCTGTTCAAAAACCCTTCCTAATTATAAAAGATCTTTATTAGCTCTCCTTTTAGCCTTCTCTGCTCAACGAATTACAGGTTCCCAGCATGACATTCATTCAAATTTTGCATTGAGTGGGGGAGGGCGGAGTCTATTCTTTGTTGATACACCAGAGGTCGTGGCAATTCAAATCCAACTCAGTTGCAAATTATCTGGAAAATGCAAATGTATTTACTTTTTCAATTTTAAAGAACATGCTTAACTGAAGAGATTTCTATTCTGTTTGTCCAGTACAAAGGTCCATTGTTTCAGGCTGTCAGAGTGGCTAACATTCCATTTAGCACAGGGCAGAAATGTTAGGGATTAATCAATTCAAATATAATTGCTATTTCAGTACCAATTATGAAATGCCTTGTTTATTGTAAATGTTTTTAGAATAACAATGACTTGAGAATATGCAATTAATCAGTTATTTGCGACTCGAACCCTAAATGTTAAATTTATCTATAATTAATCCTGGTAGGTTTGACTAGAATACAATGTTATTGAATTCAATAGTACATTTCACCATTTTGTAAAGTACAATAACCAATCAAAAACACTAATTATATATGCCACACTCTGAGAACTGTAAACAAGGCTCTGATGAAGGGTCTGTACTCAAAATGTTAAGCCATCTTTTTCTTTTCAGACGTTGATGGACATGGTGTCTTTGCAGTGTTTTCTGTTTTTACAATATAATAAATAGTCTATTACTGTGTACTTGCTGGTCTCACACTAATTCTGCAAAGCTACTAATCTATGTACACTAAATTAATGGTGTGCAGAAAACTATACACGTACAGCCCAAAGATATATTTTAGCTGTGCATACACTGTAATACACACAGGTTATTAAAAAAGCACATCTAACTATACATATATACCAAAATTTTGATTCTATGACCTTGTAAACTATAATTGTGGGCACACACTGGTATGGTTAATTATTGCTATACAACCATAAACACTCTAAATATATATAAACATTTTGCATACTTTCTAATAGTACAGTGTATACCCAAACTGCAATACAATTGTACGTACGCAGCCTAATTGTTTACACTATATTTACAATACATTTTATACATATTAACTAAAGATGCATGAACTACTCACTTCATTTTTCTTAAGAGCAGGGGTGACTTTTTTCTCAGCGGTTTTCACTCCCCTGTCTATGATTGCCCTAACTTAACTGCAGCTAAGTGGGCGAGTACGATGGGCCACAAAATACTGCCAGAGTGCAGTCGCTGGTCACCTTCCCTCCAACTCTCCTTCCCTATGGCGAAGAATTTCAACTCTGCTCCTTGCTTCCCAGTGTCTGAATTTATTCACGTCATTTATGGGAATCCACGCCACACCAGTCTCCAATGCACTGGGCCATCATCTCAGCCAAATGCAAACACCATTTTCCCGATTACTTGCTGACCCAAAAATTAACTGGTCTCAATTCTGTTTATTTTATTTTTGGAACAAATTTTATTTGAGAGCGGACAGGCATCCCTTCAGGTAATTTTAGACACAACCCTGTGCGCCGCTCAGATAAACTCATACATTGTTTCCTTTTCACCTTTTAAGAACAGCCTACTAGTAAACTGACAATTTTACTCTGTCATTGTGGGTCAAGGCTTCAGACGATGAGGATTTAGGATCACCTTCAATTACCAGGTACACACCAGAGCAGAAATTAAACAATTTCCTTGAATTCTAAGATTTTAACATTCATCGGGGGTCATTTTTACCATCACTGCTTGGGCGCTAAACTGGTGGAGCGAACTGCCCGCCTGCTATAGAACCCGCTCATCTTTGAAAGCAATGGAAATGGAATTCAAGTGTGTTCCATAATGGGCAGTTGCCAGGTTACTGCCAAAAGTAAAATCGACCCACACCGAGATCCACCAGGATCATTCCTGAAGCATAAAGTGAACATTTTGAAGCCTGAGTTAGGCTTTTACAAATAGCAAACTCTGGCTGAGGGCCAGGAGCAGCTGAGTTCAGAGTTTCACAAGTGTGTCATTTCAGAGACTTCACTTACCATCAATTGCTGACAGGAGAACCCGCGAATGGTCGTATGCAATCACGTTTGCATACCTATTCTTTGGTTTGTTGACTTCCATGTTTGAATGTTCCCATGTAAACTGCTGGCCAGGATCAATTGACTAGAAAGGAGAGGTGGAGGGGAAGAGTAGCAGAAAGAGAAATCCATTATTGCAGGCAAAACATTTATTTCTGACACTTAACAGTCGTTAACTACTTTCTATTCTTGATTATGCTCAGATGATCCGCCTCATGACTGCTCAGAGTACATTGAGGCAATTTCATACCATACTACTACTTTTCCTCCCCAAAGTTTCATTACACATTTTTGTATTTATATTTCTGCAGTTTCAAAAGAAAAGAATAGAGGAATAAAAAACAGGACAAACTGTTTCACAGTTCTGGACACTCAGAATAGCTCCAGGTTCTGATTATTCTGGAATGATGTGCAAGTGTTGCTTCTGCCTGTTTATACTGAATTAAACTCGTTTACCATACGTGGATGTGAAATGTGAAAATGAAATCTAACAGTCTAGGATAATCTAGTTTATGTGCAAAACGTAGAGAAGTTTGACTCTAAACGGACAACAGCTGGAGTTTACCTCGGATAGGTTTTTTTTTATAGCTATGAATACTGTTATAATGTGATTATATTTTGGGGACTTTTTTGGTTATCAGATCAACTTTCCAACAGTTCTTGCTGTACTTGGCTATGTCAGTAAAAGAGGTAAAACACCGATGACTACTGAATTACAGCCTGTAATTGGAAAGGGATGATGTATATACCCATTCCATACTTTCAGTGCTGCATGTAAAAGTAAAGTAGAAAGTATTCACTGATCAGTCATTATGAACCTTGGACTACTCAGTAAAATAATCTTTCATACACGGAGGAAAATAAACCCCCACATCATTACACTTACTCATATTTAATTTATTTAAAATTGAATTATATTGGTTAAGGAAAACACAAGTCTAGCCTCAGATCCCACTCAATGCAATAAGCAATTGGAAAACTACTTCTACTTCTGGCGTTCTACTGCTGTGAAACTACAGCCGTTCGCTGTGTTTTCTCTTACATCACTCGTGTGACCTCGTAAAAATAAAGTGAATTTATTTGGGACAGCAGCAACCTTAAATAACCTTCTTGTAACGCTGCAAATAATTACATGGAATCGAATCAGGCTGCAGCTAACAGTCAACAGAAGGTCAACACCAGCTTTTTAAATCATTTACTTGTGACCAAACAACCACCGAATGTGTGTTCCTATTCGTGGCAGGTCCTTAAGTCTTCATTATGTACACAGCTACATCTGAGTAAATCACAAACATGGCAACCCTCTTTATTAATTTTTCAGGGTCACTGGCATTATAGGGTGACCTCTCTGCTGAAAGCAGTAATCTATTTTAGAGGCACAAATCCAACATTCCTACAATAAAAACACACACACAGTGCAATTACTTGCTGCTGTACAACCCCAGCCAACGGTTACAAAAAAATAAACAAAACATTACACCATGATGCTCTTTAAACCACAGTGTGCACCACTTATTCAATCCCTTCATCATATGGGGCTAAAAAATATGAATTCCTACTTTCACACTCATTGACCACAAGTTCCTCCATAGGCTCCATCATTTATTCAGCCCATTGATGGTCTGAAATATGTCAACGGTACTATGCTATTGCACTAAACAAATCACATTTTTTCTGTTCTGACGTCTGAAGACCCAAGGGAAAATAATTAAACCAAACCATAAATACAGAGTGGCATAATTTCCTCTCCAGTACAGGAAATTATCAAGAAATATTGGGACAAGAAGGCACTTTGGTAAACCCTATACATCTCTAATCCACATTATTTTCCCAATGGTGTCTATTAAAATAAATCTCCAACTGCAATGCTTTAGGAATGGAGTCAAAGTGACAATTTGTTTCTAATGAAGCCCACAGAGAGTTGCCTGTGGCACTAATAATGATCCACAGGGCTCCTTTCATCACTTGATGAGGGACCATTTTCTGTGACAGAAGACATAAGGTCCCTCATTTCAGTGCTTTGTCCACTGAGTTGAGTTTTCACTCAACCACCTCTGTTTAACGCAAAACAATTGTACCTCCAATTATCAGCTCGACGCGCAGCACCTCATTCCTTAACCGTCAAAATCACTGTGGAGACGTCGTCAGTAGGTGAGCAATATTAAATATAAATAACGTCCACAAACAGCATGATTTCAAATGTGAGTGGGTCAAGAATATTCCCAATGTTAAGCGCTACTGTTGGGCAGCTCAACCTCAGAGCATCATTGCCTGGGACAAGGCATCCGCCAAAACCCTGTGGCCTGGTAAGGAGGCAAATGTTAACCTACCATCTCTGATACACAGTCTCCCCCTCAGAACCCCTGATAAAAGGCCAATGGATGCACAGAAACATAATGGTATCCCTAACCTTAACAATCTTGAGGGAAGCCAGTCGGCATCTGAAATGCGCCCCTGATCCTCTGGACAAATGCGTCCTTGAACAATTGTCGTGGTTATTATCCATGCAACAAACATCTTATAGGATACCTCACTGACTTATTATTCGTATTTTAGGTAGAGAAAGTGAGTACAAGACAAGTACCAACGTGACGTTCCCCTCCCCATAAAAAAAAACTTGTATTGTTTGGATTACTCAACACGTTGCTTGAATTTCAAGTCACGATTTTTTTTAAATTGCCCTTGTGTACAGCTTAGAGATTTAAATGTGATGTTATTGTTATTATCTACATATACAATGTGGTTTAACAAAATTAAAGATAGTCCTAAATGAAAACTTAGCAATCGATTATCATCCATGGATGTCACATTCAAAAAGCCTAAGATTGAATTACCAAAGGTTGAATTGAATGTATGTGTTATCTTCCTTATCACCATTTTCCCTTTCACACCATCTTCCTTCCTTCAGGGTTAGCAGATAAACAGATTCTATAGTCTACCTTAACATCTTATGGCACTGTTGCTCCACAGAGACTGGTAAGAGGCTTTTATCCGTGACTCCCATGAAGTAATTACACAAATACATGAAGCAGGCTCCCCGCAGATTCAGTGAGTTCAGCCAGTGAGTAGCAGAGACATACAGACTGGGAAGATTGCAGGTACGATCGCCGGTCTGTGGTAAGTTAGTCAGTGCCTACCAGAAGAGTGGCAGGCAGCAGTGCTACAGGTGGCTTCAGTGGCCTTAGCTTGAGGAGGAGGAATCAGGTAGTATCCCCATTCCTGATCCCTATCGAGCGACTAATGCTGCAAGTGCAGAAGTGTGCAGCTATGATTAAGTTCAGCTGTGATCGTCTACCCCCACAATTCCTGAGGTCAAATAACCTACCACAAATCACTGACAAAGCTCACACATGAATAATTGCAACCTGAGCTAGATAGATCAGGGTAACCTGACCCCCAACAAGGAATTCATGCCTTCAGAATAGGGGAAGGCAGAATATTGACAAGGAAAAAAGCAAATAGTTAACAATAGGTTACTTCAAACACTGAACAGTCCAGCTGAGCATCAACAAAGTGTCATTGTTATTATCTTCCAATCTGAGATGCTCTCTCTATGGTGGAACTGTGATGGGTCAGACAAGAAATTCTACAGCACAGGAGAAAACTCAGCAACTGCACTCTAAGGCTGGAGCTAATACTGTTTTTATAAGTGTATCTAAATAAATTGTGTGCAGTTTTGGTCGCCTTATCTGAGGAAGGATGTTCTTGCCATGGAGGGAGTGCAGCAAAGATTCACCAGACTGATACCTGGGATGGCAGGAATGACGTATGAGGAGAGATTAGGTCGATTAGGCTTATATTCGCTAGAGTTTAGAAGAATGAGAGGGGATCTCATTGAAACTTATAAAATTCTAACAGGACTAGACAGACTAGATGCAGGAAGGATGTTCCCGATGGCGGGGGAGTCCAGAACCAGGGGTCACAGCCTAAGGATAAGGGGTAAGCCATTTAGGACTGAGATGAGGAGGAACTTCTTCACCCAGAGAGTGGTGAACCTGTGGAATTCTCTACCACAGAAGGCAGTTGAGGCCAATTCATTAAATATAGTCAAGAAGGAGTTAGATATATTTCTTAAGGCTAAAGGGATCAAGGGATATGGGGAGAAAGCAGGGACAGGGGACTGAATTTGGATGATCAGCCATGATCTCATTAAATGGCGGAATAGGCTCGAGGGGCCAAATGGCCTACTCCTGCTCCTATCTTCTATGTTTCTAAATTGTAAATTGATTAAACATTTTATGGCATTGTATTATACCTGGCCATGCATCATCCCTAGCAAAGAAGGTACACAAATGATCTGGTGCTCGGCTCTACCTGTGCACAATGTAACTAGCTAGGTGCAGAGAGGAAGGTAGTGTGACTCAGCCTTCAGTTTTTCCTCTGTCCACATTGGGGAGGATCTAGCTCCTGCTTAGTTCCTGTCAGGAAGGCATAACCGAGTTCAGCACTATTGTGTGGGTAATCATGATCCTGTCGACGGATAGGAAAACACAGTCCATTGGTGCTGCACTTTATATAAATCATGTTGCTTTTTCACCCAAGGAATGCATTCTTCCATTTGTTTAAGTGTGTAGCCTATGAGGGACCCATCGTGCCTCAGAGGATGATTGCTCAGTGCAGTGCGATATTACACAACACTGACCAAGAGTGTCTCGGGTTTGATGATTGAAAAGTTAGCCCATCTCAGCTGAGCTACAGTGAAGACACTGGAACTGACGTCAGTCTCATGAGGATGGGGGAAGAGGTTCCCGTCCTTGATTGCTATACAGTGACAGAGCTGGACAGCGACGTGCAAGGGGTAATTTTCCAACTTTCTGCTCTTTTGGGGAGCTCCACCTTCCAACAGCACATATCAGAAAGTTATGGTGGACACTGCGTGTGATTTTCTCATTTCTGGTAAGTGCACACTCAGCAGGTGACGCTTTCTATCAGAGACTGAAGTAGCTGTTGGCTGTAGATAGGAATGGGCTCAGCTGTGATAGCCCCTCATGGTTGAATAGCCACTGTCTAAGCTCATAAATGAAGTATGGCCACTTAGTTGAAGTACGGCACAATTGCTGTAATGCCATTGTCTTGAGGGAGAAGATTGCGGGGAAAAAAGGGGAAGAAATTACTGACAATCATTAGAGTTCACAAGGATGTATTTTGAAGATATTTAGCCATGATGCGGAGATGCCAGGTGACGAAGGAGCAGCAGCTCCGAAAGCTTGTGATTTCAAATAAAGCTGTTGGACTATAACCTGGTGTTGTGCAACTTCTCACTTTTGAAGATATTTAGATCATTAAACGATATATTTGCAAATGAACAAAAACATTGCCAAAATTTTAAGTTTTGCTAATGTCCATTCACAGAGGTAAATATTGTTTCTGAATAGAATGAAATGATGCAATGATTAATAAAACCCTTGACTACCTAGCTGTTTGCTCCCTTACAGATATACGCATTTCTAGTTCGTCATTAGATTTATAAATCTGTGCTTGTGCTAAACACACCATTAGATTTTCCCTCTTATAAATCAGTTGCAATTTTTGTATTTTTTAAAAGCAGAAATGTTTGTTCTAGGAAGAAATAAATAAAGTCAGTTCTCCACTGGGCTGGGCAGTTGACTTGCAAGATACTTTTCCCAAATACTGGCAAAATCACTTAGGCCGGGATTTTGCTAACCTCGGTGGGCGATGTTAGTGGCAGATCCCGACCCCACTGTTCGCTCCATCCCGCTCTGTGAAATGCATTTTCCCTTGATGGGGCTTGTTAAGCCCGCCCAGCACATTTCCCGGCCAATTAGAGGAAGCGTGTCTGGTGACATCATTTGATGACGCATCATCAGCCGGTTTCATTAAAGGGGCCATGGCCAACTTTAATTTGACATTTGTGCTGTCAGTGTTCAACAGCATTGAGGTGCTGCAAACACTGACAATCACTGCACAGAGCTGCACCCAGGCTATCCTATGACTCCCTTCATATGCTTATGGAGGGAGTCACAGCACACAGGGAGGTCCTCTTCCCTTCCCATGGACAGAGGAGACCTCCCCAGTAGATCAACACAGCCTGGTTGCACATTACAGAGGAGGGCACAAGCAGGTATGTGGTCAGGAGGACCTCGGTGCAGTGCCGCAAACCTTTCAATTATCACATTAGATCACAAAACGTTACTACAAAGCCACACTCAACCTCATCCTGCTGTGCCTCTGATCACATCCCCATCACTCTGCCTTCCCTACCCTACTCCTGCACATCCTTACTCACACCAACTTACCCATCCCTCTCTATCTATATTATTACATCCCTATCTCACTAGCCACCCTCATCCTAGTGCAATCATATCAACTAACAACACACAAGGGTAGGCATTTGGGTGTTTTATGCAATGTTCATGTGAAGTTTCTGTTAATGTGGTGTCAAACATTGAAACCTTTATTTTCAACACTTTGCGTTCTTGGACAGATTTGTGTGCACCTTTGGAAGTGGCTTAGTGAGTTGCAGTGAATGGTGAGACATAACAGTACCCCCCGCAATGGGGATGAGTGTGAAAGGAATGGCTTGGGCATTGTAGGGATGCTTTATAGTGTTGGTGTGGGGTGGTGCCAACCTGGCGCATCATATGGCAGCCAGGTTGTACAGTGTCAAGTGAAGTAAATCTGGCCATGATGAGGCCATCCCTGGCGTCCCGGGCAGCAATGTGGTCGGATGCTGATGCACTCTGTCCTGTGCAGCATCAGGTGATTGCGGGGAAGGTTGGTGGTGTTGTTGTTGGTGCTGCTGGTGTGCCTGGTGCTGCTGGTGTTGGGGCTGATCGTGGTGGGATTCTGAGGACCAAGGTGAGAGAGTATAAAGGGCACCCATGCTGATGGAATAGATGGCAGGTGAAGTAGAGATGACAGAAGCGATCTGTCAACGGTGAGAGGGGTCATGAGGTCAGACTGGATGGAGACTTGTGTAAAGACTTGCAGCATGGTGAATCTGTTGTGGAAATGCAGTGAAATGCTTGTGGCTGATGGAAGATATCTTTGTAAGGTGGGAGCTTTGAAGCTGTCAACTCAACAACTGATTCAATGGCCACTGAACTCTCGCCTCAGCTTGACAGACATGATCCCCGAGCAGCGAGGACCCTGTGGGCGAGCACGTAATATCAAAAGTTGAGCTCAAATGTATTCTTAATGATCTCTAAACAAGGTCATAATTACCTGATTTGGTTCTCCCGCCACTGCGTGTCAGGTCTGCTCAGCGCTGACAGACCCGACATTGGGAAAGGTGCGTGGCGGCGGGTTCACAGCGGGGTCCCGACCCGCTGGGGAAAACAAAAACATTTTCCCACCCGACCCACCACCGATCTTGCCCACTGACCCCCTGGAAAATCTCGGCCACTAAGTCCAGTAAGCTATCTGTCCTATATTTATTTAACTTTAATTTAACTGTTTAGCATTATCTATCTTACCTTTTTCTAAAATCTTATACTTATCTGTTTTTTTGTTTCTTCTGGATTCTGCCTCCATTTTGGAGGTGGGAACAAATTTAGGAAAAAGGTAATTTTACTCATGGAAAGGGGCTTTCCTTGGTTGCAACATAAATGTGACGAGATTAAAATGTGGTGTATTTTTGCACGTCACACCCAGATAGTGCTTTGTCAAGAAGTAAACTCAACCACAGCATAGGAGAATTAACAAGTCCGTCCTGATTGTTTGTGAATATTGCAAACAGCAGATATACAAGGCTGATTCTTCCAGACTAATCACAACTGTCCAATTAGAACAACCAACATCAATCACTAACTTTTACTTTTTTATTATTTAGCCAATTGATTTTCCAATTTACAACTTCCTCCTTTATCCCAAGAACTTTCCCTTCAGCCACGGGTCTCTTGTGGGGCCCCTAATCGTGTCTTCCAAAAGTTCATATATATGGGGAGTAACTTTCATCTTGGACGGGAGCAGAAAGCTGGCGGTATTGGGTCGGCCGCCCATTATACGCCCCACCCAATTTTCCCTTCCAGTGAAGTCGACGAAGAGGAAAACCCAATCCGATACCGCCTGTTTCCCACGGGATGAGTTAGGTTAAAATTGTCCCAACTGAATAAAACCAAGACTTGCATTTATTCTCTTCTCCCATAGTTAAGTTGAAGAATGCACTACCATTGAGCAGATGCTTTCCTCAGTGACAAGTACAAGATTATAAATTGCCCGTTTGCCCTTTTTATTTATCTCCTTTGTGGGTTTTTTATAAAGATTTTATTTACTTGTATTCTTTTAATGAAAAACACACTTCGTATATTTTGACTGCTAAAATTGAATCATTTAAGAAATTATAGTCCCCAGCAGTTAGCCTTCAAACATTCATTGCTTACTCCAATTCAAAGCTAAGGACAGTTTCATAAATCATGAAGATAAATGTATTCTGTGATTAGCATAGTGCAATTGTAACAAGTTGGCACTTATTCAGATAGGGCTTTACATTCCTGACAGGACTGAACAATTTGACCGTAATCAATTGGAAGTAGAGCCAAGTAAATAACACAATTTCACATTTTGAAAAATCAGAAATGAAGCAAAATTCATCTGAGTTCCAGAAAAAAATGACTACTAGCAAGAGAACTGCAATCTGTTGCTAGTTTTATTTGATCAGGGAGGGTGGTGGGATCTCTCTGTGCCCAACCATATGAAACCTAAGGCACATTCAAGTATCCTTTGATCAACACCATTGGAAAATCCATTAGAATTCATTAGAAAAGGGAATAGTGCCAGAGGACTGGCGGACAGCTAATGTGATTCCTACAAATAAAAAAGGAGATACAACAAGTCCAGGTAATTATAGACCAATTAGCTTAATGTCGGTGGTAGGAAAGGTAATGGAATCTTTACTCAAAGATGTAATAGAAAAACATCTAGAAACTGAAAACATAATAAAGAGTGGTTGGCATGGATTTCAAACTGGAAGGTCAGACTTGACCAACCTTATTGAATTCTTTGAAGAAGTAACAGAAAGGGTAGATAAGGGTAACGTAGTAGACGTAATATATTTGGATTTTCAAAAGACCTTCGATAAGGTACCGCGTAGTAGACTCATGATTAAGGTCAGAACATGTGGAGTCGGGGACAAGTAGCAGAATGAATATCAAGCTGTCTACAAAACAGGAAGCAGAGAGTAAGGGTTAAAGGTATTGGCTGGAGTTTCCGCCAGGTTCCACTGGATTTTTTCTGTACAATTCGCCGGAAATCGGCCAAACCAGCGCAAAAGACACTAATAGGTACGTTTTAAACGTTTTTAAATATTATTTTTTTTGATTTTCTAAGAAACTGACTAGTGTACACCAATGTAACTAGTAAATGGTTCTGTATAATTTTTTTTAAGTCATTTTCCGTTATTTAAAATCGGGTTACTCACAGGTGGTGGACTAGACACTCTGATTAAAAATGGTTATTTTTTGTGATAAACCCATTTTCAGCTGTATTAATAAAACTGCACCAGGTTACCGCTCTTAAAAATATAAAGGGATAATTTTTAATGCAAATTTTAAAAATTACATTCTAAAACGCTGCCCGATTATGCTGGTTCATGGAAGATTTTACATTCGGTGATATACAATTGAGTTTGAGCGGAAACTTGAGCAAAAAACTCTTCTGAAAACTAGCGCAATATTGAGCACAATTTGCACCCGGATTGCCGATTGCGCCCAAAGCTGAAATTCCTGGCCAGTTACACAGATTGGCAAAGGGTACAAAGTGATGTTCCACAAGAATCGGTGCTCAGAACACTGTTGTTCATCATTTACATAAACGATTTGGACTCGGGAATCGGAACCACAATTTCAAAATTTGACAATGACACCAAATGGGGGGGTGGAGTTAATACAGAGGAGGACTGCGACAAAATACAGGAAGACATTAATAAACTTGCAGAAAGGGTGTGTAATTGGCAAATGAATTTCAACACAGATAAGTGCGAGGTATTACATTTTGTTAAGAAAAATAAGGAGGTCACATATTACTTGGAAGTGTCTAAATGGGGTAGATGAGCAGAGGGATCTGACGCTACAGATACACAGATCACTAAAAGTAGCAATGCAGGTTAATAAGGCCATAAAAAAAGCAAACAAAGGCCTGGGGTTCATTTCTAGAGGAATAGAATTGAAAAGCAGAGATATTATGTTAAACTTGTATATAACCTTGGTTGGACCACACTTGGAGAACTGTGAACAGTTCTGGTCTCCATATTATAAAAAGGATATAGAGGCACTGGAGAAGGTGCAAAAAAGATATCAGAACTGAGAGATTATACCTATCAGGAAAGACTGAACAGGCTGGGGCTCTTTTCTCTAGAAAAGAGAAGACTGAGGGACGACCTGATAGAGGTCTTTAAGATTATGAAAGGGTAGACGTAGAGATGTTTCCACTTGCGGGGGAGTCCAGAACTACAAGCCATAAATATAAGATAGTCACTAATAAATCCAATAGGGAATTCAGGAGAAACTTCTATACCCAGAGAGTGGTTAGAATGTGGAACTCTCTACCACAGGGAGTAGTTGAGGCGAATCGCATAGATGCATTTAAGAGAATGCTAGGTAAATACATGAGGGAGAAAGGAATAGAAGGATATGTTGATGGGGTTAGATGAAGAAGGGTGGGAGGAGGCTCGTGTGGAGCATAAACACCAGCATGGACCTGTTGGGCCGAATGGCCTGTTTCTGTGCTGTAAATACTGGGCCGTAATTTGTGAGGTGTGTACGCGCCCGTAGGGGCCGTGCAAGTTCCGGGTTTAGGCATGCGCTGCGCAAGCGCTAAAACCCAGAACTTGCGATTCTCTTGACAGATCCTCCGCATCTCCGGGAGACGGGCCTCCGCGGGCGGAGAGTTGTGCTATTTGCCCAACTTCTGCCCAGCGAATGCCCGTGAAATTCTTAAGCCTGCTTTTACCAGCATAAGAGTTTAAAAAACAGAAAAATAAAATTTTATCAACAATTTATACATTTAAAAACCTGTGAAATAAGGTAAGTTTATTTTTAGCCCCTTTAAAATATGCAAATTTATTTTTCAAAAAATAAATTTTTTGTTTTAAATATTTAATTAAATGCCATTTTAATTAATTTTAAAAATGTGGTTTTTAAAAATGTATTTGATGTCTAGGTGTATATTTGGGGTTATTCCCATTCATACTTATGGGGTTTCTATACATACGGAATCCCCGTGAGCATGAATGGGGATTCCCCTTCTGTCATTCGTTGGGTCGGCCCACGTGATCCCAGGGGCGCTTGCGAACCGCCTGCGCCCCTGAGATACATTGGCCTCTACCCGCGGGTACCCGGAGAGGCCCAGGACCACGAGTCTCCGTGGATCCCGAGGCTCCAGGTAGGCGGGCATTTTATTTGCGGATCGGAAGCATTTCCCCGCGGGAAGCCTCCGACCGCGAATTCAGGGCCACGATGTAAAACCGAGATTCAAGCTCCTCCCAATTATAGCAGCTTTGCTGGCTGTTGGTTCAAATTTACTCAAATTCCAAAACAGTCATTCATACATGCTTATGGAAAAGTCCACAAGCATTCTGTTTGACATCTTGAAAAATATTTCTTAAGTCAAAAAAGTTGTGCTCACATAGATTTATCTTGAGAGTTTAGACTTCTTTTCCCCCTTCAGCTGTAACAGTCAGGGGCTGTTAGCTGAACAGAGGTTAATTCCTTCCTGACAAGGAGAATGAAAAATTGTAGGCCAAATCACCCCAGGTCATCCTCGCACATTCCATTGTAGGCAGTTTTAGAGCACTGGCATTGAAAGGCCAGGCGACAGGTTGTCTGCCCCGTTTTTGGACAGGGGAATGCTGTGTGCTACAGGAACAAAGGAATGGAAGAAATTGCAAAAAAAAAATACAGTTTTCCCAGATCAGACCAGGGTTCCTGTGAATGGCCAGTAGCAATGGTTGGGCTCTGTAACTCCCTTCAATTGGTGCCTCTAATAATACCATCTACAATCATTGCTTAAGCAAAACATAGCCACAAATGACAGAAATTGAGAACTGAAGAAAATAATCTTAACATCAATCATAATTCTGTGTTATTATTTGATTGTTGAAAGGGATGCCGATGATGAGACTCCATTTTAATTGTGGCGCTGGCTGGCAGAAGCCAGAGAGCACATTGCCTGGAAATGGTGCACCTTCCTCCCCACCGCCATTCTCCTTGGAATTCTGGCCAAGCCCAAGGAGAATGGGCAGCTGGGGGTGGGGGGTCAGGATTTGAAATAACACAAAGTCCAGTGTTTGGTAAACAAATGGAAAAATATGAAATACTGTACTATAACACGGTTATGTCATAAATAATGAAGGTGTGATCGCACAGTAATAACAGTGTGGAATAATACCAAGCAGAGGCCTAGAGAGTGAAAACACTCAGCTGGTCAGGCAGCATCTGTGGAGAGAGGAAGGCAGGGCTAATGTTTCAAGTTGATGACCTTTCGTCAGAACCCTATCACTATAAACCCCTCTGCTTTCTGCTGTGACCCTTTACACAGCCTCTGGGTCTCAGTTACATCTTTTATTCTCTAATTTCTCTCATTATTTGGAATTCTCTTCCCACGAGAGCTGTGGAGGCTGGGTCGTTGAATATATTTAAGGTGGAGATAGACAGATTTTTGAACGATAAGGGAGTCAAGGGTTATGGGGAGCGGACAGGGAAAGTGGAGTTGAGGCCAAGATCAGGTCAGCCATGATCTTATTGAATGGCAGAGCAGGCTCGAGGGGCCAAATGACCTACTCCTGCTCCTACGTCTTATGTTCTTATTATTGCCTCATTTTGTCACACCATTATCACTCGTCAATTAATCATCTCCTGTCTTCCAGAGATCATTCTCTTTTTCTCCCCACTCTCCTTTTGCTGGCTCTTTTTTCCTCACAAGCTGTTCAGTTGGAGCAACCTCAGTAACGATAGCCCTGCTTTCATTCCTCCACAAATGCTGCCTGATCTGCTGAGTGTTTCCAGTATTTTCTGTTTTTATTTTATGTCTGCAGTATTTTGCTTTTTGAGCCTAGAGACTGATGGGTTTGAACTTCAAGATAAAAAGAAAATAACTGGAAATGCTCGGTAATTAAAAAAAAACAGAAAATGTTACAAATACACAGCAGGTTGGCCAGCATTTGTTAACCTGTTCTCTTTGCAGATGCTGACTGTGTACCTCTAGTATTTTGTGGATTTGAACTTCAGCTCTGCAAATGTTGCTTCATTCAGCACCACATCACACATGTACATTATCACCTAATTATGACGAAAAAAATTTAAATTCAAGATTCATTCGATAGTATCACTGTCCTATTTTAAGATTTTCTATTCTCCATTTTTAAAATGGAGTTTTTCTTCTCAGATGCTTTGCTTCAGTGGTCTGAGGACTACTTAAAAACCTCATTTGTGGGGAGATGGGACCAAAGGTCCGATTTTACTAGAAAATAACTCCATTCCTGTAAAAGGTATTATGAATTATAAAGACTTTAAAGGACATAACAAAAAAAGATTAAATATAAGCGATCACTTTTAAAAAAAAACAAGATATTATCTCCTTTCTTTATTCTAGCTGCATTCTGTAAGGTAGTTTGAAGCAGACATGAAAAATAAGTACAGGGTAAGAACAAAAACTGATTTACCTCATACTCTTGTGAGAACTTCAAGTTGTCATTGGCTTTCAACCGCTCAATGTGATCAGCAAGCTCTGAGATAGGGATTGGTGGGTGGTTGGCCATGCCTGACAAATTGGACAAGAATATAACGTGTGTTACAAAGGCAGTGTTTAATGACACAGCAGCACAACACAAGTCTGAAAAGCAATTGTTAGAAGAGCTTGACGTGTAAACTAGTAACCATGTTTGATGTGGAGAGGAAAAAAAGCAGGCAGACACAGTTTGATTACTCAAAGCAGGGCATGCTCAGAAGAGAAGAGCTCTCAAGGCAGTTAACAGTCACCTAGCATGCTCTGAAAGCTCACATTCCTAAAGTGAAAAAGGGGGAAAAAAAAGGTTTGGGCTGCATGTTGCTGAGGTTAGCTGGGCAGAGAAGATGAAAAGTTAGCCCTGACGTTGACTGCTGCTTTGAGTAATGACAGCGTTGTCACTTCAAACTTTTCTTCCTGCAATGTACGAAATGCTATCTGTATCGAGTTAGAATGAGAACTGCGGAATGTGAACTACACAACAAACAGCCAGAAGCCTGAAAGGAGAGAAGAGGGTTCAGAAGAAAGATCATGTGAACTAATGCCAGGGGGAAACTAACTTGTCGAATGGAGGTTACCATGGTAACTGGAGACACCTGAACCTGTAAAGAAAATGGGGTGGGTATAAATAAAGTTTCTGCTCTTCCACCAAAGAAAAATGAGATGGAAAACTTCACATAAAATACTGGGAAAATAAATCAAAATTGGTAGAGATGCTGACCGAAAATGTTTTTAAAAAAAAACTGATTAAATCATTTCATTGCAAATGTTTCCAAAAAGGGAAAAAAAAAAGATATAAATTTCATCTCCATATAGGTTTGGCTAATAAAAATGACTCACACAGCAGACATTTACATGCAGTTTAGTTTTAATGACAGGCTGAATGCAAATACCATGCATCAGCATTATTGAGCAATTTCAAAACACACATAGCTTGCAACACAATTACAACTTCAAAAATGCTTCCACTGGTAGCAGATTGCAAGGGAGGTGGGCTGGGGGCGGGGGAGGGGGGGGAAGGAGCAAATATTACCATTTGATTTATTTTGCTCAGTGTGACATAAGTAAGTAAGCTACGCCGGCCTATGTGACGGTCCCAGGGTCAACTTCTCCTGCCCCAACGCCAAACCCCTTGATTGTTCCGACAATCTACAGCTGGCATAAACACTGTTCTCCCAGAGAAGCCAGATTCTGGAGCTCTCCTCGCAACCCTGCCAGCTTTCCTTATGACTGTAAACATTCATCAAAAACTCTCCACTGCCCTTCATTAATTTCCAGGGCAATTTAACATATCAGGAGAAGGTTAGAAAGTATTTCACTGATTTTTATGTCAACATCTAGGAGCTGCCGAGGAATATTAACGGAGTGACTGTTGGAGCTTCAAGAGCTACACACAGACACGATAATGTGCATGTACATGAAAGGCGAACAATATGACTCATCAAAAAAAATCACAATGATACCGTACTTTGACCGAGTGTTCAAATGTCAAAATAGAGACAAAGATATTTAGACCTTTTGGAGCTGTTTGTGGGAGAGTGTTATTATCACATGAAGACTGAGTAGTAGAGTAGCTAGAGAGGGAGGAGACAGAGCCAATCAGGGAGGGGTAAGGGACTGAGCTGTTGGCCAAGGCTGTAAAAGGGTAAGCCAGTTGAAAATCATAAACATAGGTTAGTAACAGCTGCACAGGTCACAGTCACAACTCCATAAATTACTCAGCACCTACAACAGCATCAGACACTGAAGACATTTAAAAGAATGGAGCTCACTCATCCACTAAACTATGCTACTGAAGTCCCTAAATGTGGATTAGATTCTGCTACAATTTTCACATTACTGGCTGTTATGTTTCCCACAGCCCAGGTTTTTTAACCACATGGTCATGTCATAGACTCAATGCGCCGTGTCACTTTTGAGTCTTGTCATCAAACCGCAGAAAGCGGCCCTCCCTCCCTCCCTCCCGACTGTAAACAGGAGGCGGCCATTCAGGGGAAAAAAAAAGATTTTCCAAAAGAAATCAATATTTCTGTTTCTGTTCTATTGAAGAAAAAACATCCCCATTCCTGTTAAGTTGGGAATTTGAGGTCGCCTGAGGGTCATCTCAAACAAGCTGGTTAGTCTGTGGAGCCTGACACTGACCATGCATCAGAAGCAAACAGGGGTCAGCATGCAAAATGCCAGGTCTGCAAAAGAGAATGATTATTCCTTTAGTTTTTTTATTGAAAGACATTTACAGTTTGAATTTACGGGGTGTTACCGGGTAGAATTTCTTTCATTTTGGGAGAAGGGAGGGATAGGCTTTTCTGTCTGCATCAAAGTGACGAATACAAATAAATCGAAACAGAACACTTCCCACTTGAAGTACTGGTGTCAGCATTAAGCAGCCTCAGGCCAGGTACAGCGTAGGCAGATACAGAGTACAGCTCTTTCTGCACTAACCTAATGTTGGCCTTGAAATTACACTATAAGAAAATTAGAGTATGAATGCTTAATGCGTTCGTATTAAATTCCTTTTCCCACTGTTGTAATGGAGGTGTTAACCCGTGTACAATAAATGGTCTGATACCTCTGTCAAAATAGCGGAGGAAGGAACTTCATACAAGCATGTTAAGCGTTTGTATGCTAATTTTCGCATATCCTAATTTCAAGGTTGATAGCTGAAATTTTCCAATCAGTATAACTTTAATGCTGGCAGTACCCATGGGTTACTACTGGCAATAAAATAAGACTGATTGGAAAATGTAGGTTAATGTGTCTTAACACCAATCTCAGAAAAGCAGCCTAGTATACCAGAGTAACGCTGTCATTTTTTTTCGCACACCCTTTGTTGGCGATCAATGTTGAATTATGTCTTGGCTTGTGTTCTGTGGACTTGCACTTGTTCCAGTAACTTGGCTGACTGTCACTTGGAATGCTTAATCAGCAGCAAGAGACTTCCCTGCCATCAGTTTGACCCAGATTAAAATCCAGGTCCTAGGAGTCAAAGAGCAGCATTTCATTCACTGTGGCACTCAGTCCCCTCCATACTGTACACAAGTATCACCTCTTTCCCTTCCAATTTTCTTTCTTTTACAGATCCTTCCTTTAAGGGGTTATTTGTGCTTAAATCCGTTTATTTACTGGATAATGTTGTATTTTTTCAGACTTGAGCTGAGTATTCATTTAACGTAGGCCATATAAGAAGTACCAGAACCAGTTACATTTTCAAAAACAGGTGCTTGGCTTTGTCTCCGTTGCTTAGCATATGATTAAATTGATATTTGTTCACTGTTGTGGTGTTTAATCTGAGTACATCTGATCTATCATATGTTTGGGACATGATCAATGCTGCGTTGTTGACTGTCATTGTCTCACGATTATTGGTTCGGTGAAAGAACCCTCCCAAAGAGCACTGCATCAAACAGCAAACTCAGATCAATGATGAAACAGTCCCCTGATCTAAACCCTTTCACAGGTCGAGAGCTAAAAAATACCTCAGTCTTGGCTTCAAACAATAGCTTAGTTGCCACTGGCAGTTATTTTTTTAATTTAATTCAGTGAAATTTTAGCTGGGGTTTTATCCCACCTGCATGTTGAATGATTAACTCCTTCATATGGGAGACTTGACAAATACGGCACAGACTAGTCCATGACATCTAATGCAACAGAATCCCAGCCTGGGCTGACTGGTGACCGGATACCTCTGGGATGAGATGTCGAGTGGGGAAACTTTGCTGGGCATTCCAGCTCGAGGCCCAGCTCCAAGTTTCTGAAACTCACTGCCTTCTTGCTTGGTCTGTCAGCTTGACTCCTGCAGGGCTCAGATCCAGACCAAACAGCAGTGAGAAGTGGCTGGTCTATTATTTGATCACCTATGCACTATTTATTGTCTTATTTTTCCTTTTCATTACTTTATAGAGCTCAATTAAGTGCGGTCAGATGGCAACCTTTTAATTTAAAAAAAACTGTATACTTTCACAGAGAACAGAGTCCCAACACCAGGTGAAAACTGTTACCGGAGTAATAATACTCACAAGCATAATAGCTGGTGAAATGATTAAATAGTCCCAACCAGTTTACAGTCTGCTGGTTGTTTTTAAGCACACCTAAAGCTGCGACAGCTGAAACAAATTCTTCATTCAGGGTATATCACCAATAGGGGCAGTCATGCATACAGTGTGGCGTACAGTGATTATGCAGGGAAATGTCAATACTATACAGCACAGTAGACAAACCCTTGTTTTTACCTTTCCTTCCTTTTTATTGGAAGCTCTTCACTGATAAATCTTAAGGCCAACAGGAGGTACCCGAGTGTATTTTTGATGAGAAAAGTCAATAGAACTGTGTGCAGCCACATTTCATTAAAAAAAACCCTTAACATGCTCAACACAAACCGGGGATGCTTGGACTAAAGCTTTTCCACAGCTCACCTGGAGTCTGGAAATTGAGACGTCTCAGTTCTACTGGGTCAGTGGGATGATGAGAAGGTAATTCCTTGCTGTTAGGAATACTGCTTTTTCTCGAGTCAGACTCTGTCCTTTTTCTACAAGGAGAACATTGTTGTTAGCGGTCATGGAGACAGACTGAAACCGATGCAGTTAAACGAGCCGAAGAAGCAGATTTATTAACAACCCAGGTAACGGTAGAAATGATGAAAATCAACCTGTTAAATTTTTGCTTGACTAATAGTTGCTGCAGCAACATTAGATAAACTTATTCTCAATTTCTGTGGTTTGCTCCATGGGGAATGTCTATTTTCACATATTAAAGTTTTTTTTTCCATTTTCTTCCTCCACATCAAAGGGAGCTTGCGGGCATTTACATTGCATACATAGGTACCATTTAAATTCAATTACATTCCTCAGCCACAGTCTACTGTCAAGTTCCTTCCTACCCACTGGCATGATCACTGAAGCAATGCCTATAAATGTATTACAAAATCAGAAAATGGGCTTTACCTACTCTTTTTATTAAAAATGTGGTTAAAAGAGAGCCATTCCCTCAAATGTGTAATCATATTTTTTTTCCAGATAACTTTATAGCGACTTCTATTAGATTAGAAAGGCTGCTAGGGAAAGAAGTTAAAAAAAAAATTGCATACTGTGGAAAATGATAAAAGAGGCGAACTAAAAGTGTTCCAGATGGCAAGTCACATTATCACACTGCAGCTCTGAAACCGCTAGGTCACGTGGCCTTTGATTGCCGTCGGCAGTTATTAATAAAGCGTATGCTTCTGTGAATGATGGAAATCATTTTACAAAATTTCAGGATATAACTGAGGGAGTGGTGATGGGGCCACCGGCAGCACGACCACCACGTGCTGCTGTCAGTGGTTCGTAATAGATTCTTGTTTTGTACCGTCCAGTCTAAACATTTAGGCAGGCTGTTTCCTGATGAAGTGCTTTGGGGGGAAACAGTAACAGTTGATTAGCTGCTTTCGTGTCAGCCAGTGGCTCAGTGGGTAGCAGCCTCGCCTCCGAGTCAGAAGGTTGTGGGTTCAAGTCCCACTCCAGAGACTTGAGCACAAAAATCTAGGCTGACACTCCAGTGCAGTGCTGAGGGAGTGCCGCACTGCTGGAGGTGCCGTCTTTCGGATGAGACGTTAAAACTGAGGCCCCGTCTGCCCTCTCAGGTGGATGTAAAAGATCGCATGGCACTATTTCGAAGAAGAGCAGGGGCGTTATCCCCGGTGTCCTGGGCCAATATTTATCCCTCAATCAATATAACAAAAACAGATTATCTGGTCATCATCACATCGCTGTTTGTGGGAGCTTGCTGCTGCGTTTCCTACATTACAACAGTGACTACACTTCAAAAAGTACTTCATTGGCTGTAAAGCGCTTTGGGATGTCCGGTGGGCGCTCAAGGCGCTATATAAATGCAAGTCTTTCCTTTTTCGTGCTTGTTTCCAGACTATGGGCCATCGATAAGATCATTAATATTGATGATTACATACAATGATTTCAGGGTTAAACCAATTAGTTCTTCATGTAAAACTTGGGTGTCATTTTCCCTTTTCCTCAGGAGACTGGTTCACCCCCCCCGCCCCTTTCAGCAGTTACACCTCTGCTTACCTGTCAGGTTTGCTGTCCCATTGTAATGCAACAGGAGAAAAAAAAAGAAAGGTCAGTATGTTAGCTTCTCATTCGGAGAGCAATAGCCATGGCAACATACTTGCTTCACTGCAGATGTCTTACTGGCAGGGAACATGTTACTTAACATGCAAATTAGGAACTGACAGTTCATCAGTGCAGTTAATGCTTTCTAATAGCAGTATAATGAAGGACTAAAGGTCAGGCCAAGAAAACAGTAACAAGCGTGCTTCAACAGAAATACATTTCAATTCGAATGTCACATTCACTTATGGCCAGAGTATACTGAAATGCCACACTTAATTATGGTTCTAGTGGAGGTGGTGATAGTACAATTTGGTATTGTTAAACGTTTACCAATCATCAGTCTCGGAGGAAATTTAGTATGTCAAATGAGACCATGCCTACATTTATTAGATGCTTGCAGTACACAGGGAAACAACAGAGCTGATGTTGTTAGACTTAGCAACAACTGAGAATCTGTAAAAGCAAAATTGTCTGATGTGCAATAGAACTGACACAGGCAAAGAAAATAATGATTGCAGAAGCTGAAGGTGGCGACATCAAAGAGCTTTTACCGCAGGCTCCAAGCACAGCACGCCTCCATTAAGGGATGAGGGAGCTTTTCATTTGACAGTATGTGGCTGGGTAATGTGGATTATTCCCGGAGTAATGGGTCAGCTCAGAGTCAGGGACAGCAGCTTGACAGCAAACTGTACATTTGTTGGTTTTGACATTTGACTGACTGAAACAACATGAATGTGCTCAAGCAACTCCTCATTTGATACTTCACACTAATTTAGATGTAGTTGGATTAAATACTTCAATCAGGTGGATTGAATCTGCACTGCCCCCCATGATGAGAGACAGCAGTATTGGGAAATGGGAGATTGTTTGCCTTTGCTGTGGTGATAGTATCCACTGGATTCTTGTTTTTGCAAACTACTTGTTTGAAACTAAATGATAACTATTTAGACACTTTACTTATTTGGTTGCTTTAATGGCAGTCAAGTATTTATTGGTTATTAAATGTGTCAGTGGAATGGCAGCAATTGCTGTACCGGTAACATGTGCCTCTTTGCAAAACAGTCCTTCCCTGGTATCACTGCACTGAAAATACCAATTTATGCACTGAACCTACAGTGCTAATTTTCTTACCTCTTATATAGGAGGATAGCAATGACAATGCAGATGATGAACACAACAGCCAAGACAGGGCCAACCACCCATATCAATCCTTCTTCTTCATCGGTCATGGGTTGAGGATCAAGGTCCGCTGACAGTACGGGGTCGGAGTAAGGACTTGTTGCATACATCATCTAGAACATGATTCAGAATACCAGGAAAGATTAGAAGGAACGAGCCGAGCTGCTTAATCAAACAAACGAGGAATACATTGAATTGAACCTTTTTATATATAAGGAATTAAGAATGTGAACTACCAATTTAGTTTGGTAAATCGGCATAAAGCTGCTGTAATCTGGGCGATCACGGTGGGTCCCCACCCTTTTATTCACCGATCATAACGTGTGTAGGAGTTAGGGGCAACTGCATAGCACACCCATTCGTGAATGGGCGGGCGCACCAACATGCTGTGCAAATGAGATCAATATTTTAGATGACATATATCCTGCCACTTGAACCCGAGCGATGCTGAGTGCAAGGTACAACGGTGTATCCCTGGCGTCCAGTGTTGCTAAGAGCATTGAGGGGTGCATGGTTAAAATTTTAAAACTTGGTTTCTCTACCGCAATCAGTCGCAGAGTGATCGCCTGTAGTACGGAAGCTGGCCTATTTGAAAGCAAGCACTTGTTTTTTTTTAATTCGTCAGGCTAGCCCACTGACGCTCCAGCAAGGCGCTGCAGTGAGTATTCACCCTCCTCAACTGAGGCAGATACCCCAGCTGGAAATGACCCGTGCACCCATATGCAAATGGAACCCTGGCTCTGACAGATGCACCAGGGTCAGGGATGCAAATGATGGGCAGGCAAAGTCTTAGCCTGTCTGTCACCACTGTGGCAGAGAAGATATTTAAGGCCCCTTGAAATCAAATAAAGTCACATTTTATGGAATGGAAAATTAGGCAAAGAAGGTTGTTATTACAACATTAAAACATTTGATCCCACAAAAAAAATTGCAGGATTGCTGTTATTAGTCAACAACTCCATTATTATTGTTATCATGTAACTACCCGGATGGTAGAAGACAACCTAGATGGACCTTGGTCTTTCTCGTCTAGCAATTCCTATGTTTCTAATTAACTCAGAAGGTTTTATCTCCACAGAGTGACATCCCTTAATTGCTAACCATATATAAAAGACTCACACATATTTCATTGCAAAAGTTCTCATTTTAGTTATGTAACATTTGCAGTATTAAAAAGGAAAATGGTAGATCGCTTATGGTAGAAAGAATCTTTCTCACTGTTTTTGAAAGGCATTTAACTCTTACTTGCAACTGAGAATTGCAACCATCGAGGACACTGTCCCTTTAAGAATATTTGCATCCACCTTGCTATGCCACAGCCTCAATCTGAGGCAGAATGTCAGTTCATTCACCCTTGTAGGCAGCAGACCTAAGGAACTCGCAAAAAGTAACGGTAACTAGAAAATTACAAAATGTAATAGAGCAGCACGGCTCCAAGCCTTGTCAGGTCAATGAAGGGTGGCGGAGGAGGAAACTTCTTTCAAAGGACGAGAAAAGCTCTACTTACGGTAAATCATTCCTCCTCATTCATTCAACCACCACGTGATAAAAGCAAGTACATCAAGGTAGCAAAAAATGTTGATGGTGGGATTCTTCAGGCTAGTTTGGAGTACAGTAGCAGCAGCAAAGTGCTCATCACCTTGAGCTGTCAAGTCAAGCCAATAATACTTGGTGAAAGCAAGTAGTCTGCTTCAGATTATGGTCTTAAAGATGTCACTGTGAGGAATTCTCCACACGTTCAAGTGAATCCTATCTTTTCCTGCTGTGCCGTGTAAACCACAAGAAGATACGTTCAACTGCCCAGTTTGCTAATTGCAGTTGAGTAATGGGCTTTCTGAAATTCTAGTTTCCAAACGAAACCAAGCATTGGCTAGACTGACAAAAATAAAACTCGAAATGACCATTCCTCTGGGTCGGAAGATCTTTTGCTGTATTGGTTCCTCAAAAGCCTGTTGGGACTTGAGGGGTAAATTCACCCGCTCTGTGCGTCGGACCATGCTCAAAGGGAAGGTGAGTTGGTGAATCGATGCTATCATGTTGCACTCTTTGAGCACAGCTCCCCACTGTGAACACAGGATTGGTGAATTTACTCTGCAGAACCAGACTTTTCACTCACATTAGTGACGGGTGGAAAAAATATCCAAAGGTTGTGGATCAATCACGGACATATGCAATTTGCAGATTCTTAGTGCTGATGAAGGAGCTAACAAAGGAAGTGCCTTACAGGAAAGGAACGGAAGCTCACAGGAACCCATGGGTTCAAAACGTTCCGACATTCGTTTGCTCAGAATCAAATTCAAATCCCAAGTAGGGACCTCCTGAGAAACAAATGGACATATGTACCATGTGTTCTTTGTAAACGGTGACAACATCAGCTGTTCACCCACTGCTGTACTGTCAGAAGTGGATGACAGGCAGCAATAGCAGCAACACAGATTTCAGAGGGCATGGGCGGAGTCACTTCAACGCAGCATGTGAAGTCATTAAAGAATCACTGGCATATTCCACCCCAGTCTTTGAAAGAACAGTCACTTTACAAGCCAACAAAGCGTTTCCAATTGGTCTTTTAGACCTGCACAGTATATGCTTTCCCAGAGTCCAGCAGTGCTGTTAGTAACGATGGCTGGAACCCTGTTCTTCTCAGGTAGCCTTCAAGAGCTCTGAAATTAAAAGTTGTCGTGTATGCTGTGTCAAACCTGACCTTGGTCAGAAAACCTTCCCTATGTGAGATCCTTATAGACTGTTGGTGATAAGGACTGGAAGGTCCAAGCACCAAGGCCGAGAAATTCTTCTCCGGCGGTGGCGCAAAACGGGCGGTATCAGATCGGCCGCCGATATTCGCAGCGCCGGATATTCAGTTCCATTGCTGCCACCGTCCGGGACGAATTTTGAGCCCCATGTCTTCCTGGATCAATATGGGGGTCACTAGAATGACTATCATGTTGTTCTCTTGAAGCTTGTAAATAATCTATACTTTACAGGAAATGAAGAAAGGGTGTACAGGAACCTTCCTTGTTGGGATTGATTATTCAGGATTGATCTCCTGACCTGCTGAGATATATAGCAGAATGTGGCACAGCTGGGGTTATGTCCAGCTGCAGCACAGGTTAGAAGTAAACCTAGATCAATGCTGTTTTAGTTGCTAAGACAACCCCTTCCAGTGGTGCCAAAGATTGTGCTTGTGAAGATAATGAAAATCTCTGGGCGCCCGTTGTGAATCCCTGGCCATTTAGCCAGCACCAGTGTTAATTAAGTCGCCAAATACCAATGGTAAGCTGATTTGTGACAGATGCTGGAGAAGGTTGTGTGTGACCAGAGGGTGCTGATATCTTCTCCCTAGGGCTTGACCAATGCAAAAGTTCCCTGACCATCCTTCATTCTCTGTTAGATCTGAGGGTGGAAGAATGCTTCATTGAGCGGGATCCCAAGATCTCACTGCAACAAGATGAATCAAGCTTGGACCTTATTGTGGCCAAGTTTCCTTATAATGCTTAAGTTGATTACAACTAGCTGGTGTGCTGAATGTGGGACAGATATCACATGTGGAAATGCTACACAATAATAGAAGGTAACAAAGACAGGTACTCTGGCTATTTTTCACTGGGAATGATCTGAGGCTGTTAACACAAATTCTGAAGCCACTTGACAGAAATGGTCAACAGCTGTGGACTTGGGTCAATTGAGATTGGGTCAATTCCAAGATAGCCTGGGCTAGGCCTTGATGTAAGATAGCATCAGTTGAATGGTGCATAAGTTTGTCATTCTAACGCTGAAACGGAAAAATAAATAAATAAATACAGTGGAATTTCACCTCTACACTTCCAAGAACTTTAATGAAAGACTCAAACCCAACGAGTAAACAAATACCAAGAAATGGTCACTTAGTTAACTTCTATTGTTCTCAATAATGCATACATCTGAATACTCTGGGCAAAGAAACAACATACATCGATCTGCTATCTATGGTGGGTGAAGAATAATTGAGGCTTGCCTCAGACTGAGGGTGTTGCACAGCAGTGGGGGGGGCGGGGGAATTCACAATACAGGTACAAATTTTCTTAAAGGAACAGTGCATTAAATGAATTTCCTCCTAGAATACTGGCAATTCATATTTGCAAGTGGAGTCTGAATGAATGATGATGCAACATTTCAATATTTCCAAACAACAAATGTTGATTGGGTATTCCTTATGTTTGGTGATGTAAGGTTTTCATAATTATCACAAATTTAATAACTTCACTTTTTCAGCTAGCTTTAATGAATTTTAGGCAAAAATCAACATCAAAGGTGAGACGGTGTGGTAATACTGTCCCCCTATAGATGCATCATATATCTGCATCCTTTTAATGCATTTTGTGCCACGATTAGTATCCTATCACTTGACCTCTATTCTGCAGGAAGGATTAGTTTGGTTCTTTTGTACAGAGCAAAAGACCAGCGCAGAAAAGTTCTAAACACAGAAGGAGAGCACAATACTTCATTCTAAATGCCTGAAGTGGGTACCTTATCATTACACCATTGTTCTTCGACATTTTAATGTACTAAAGAATTACAAAACAAAGCTAAGCAAATTAGTACGATTGGAATACTTCCCTTACCTTAACTATAAGTACACCAATTAATCCTGACATTGTAAATCCATCACAATTACCTTCTTCATAAATATATTATGCATGATTGTACCTACCCTGAAACGATTTATTTTGTATCCTATAAGGATGCAATAAAATTAAAACCATTGTTCATGTTTTAGAACACAGCTGCGCGTGGAGGAACCCTAACTGGAATGAAAATTAAACCAAACTTACAGATTCTGGGCTGTCAAGCACGGCTAAAATAAAGAAAACGTATTCTTGACCACTTTGGAGGCGCTTGTTTTCAAATCCACTGTAAAACAGCCGATCACCGAGGGTAAACTCATTAGGAAGAACCTCAAAGTGGGCTGCAATGTATGGCTTAAGGACATCTGCGTGCCTCCTTAGACGAATACTTCTTCGTTTCCTGGTAATTTCCTTCAGTAACTGGAAAAGAAATATTGACTCAGTTAAAGAATTATTTTAAATGTGCAACACTGAAGGTCAAAATGCACGTTTTGCTGCAGCACTGACAATGAATAGAACACTTCTGTTTCTCTGCTGAACAGAACCTCAAGCATTTCTCCACTGAACACTAGCTGTTACAATTATTTGCCAATCACACCAACAAAATAAATGAAAATTCTGACATTCTCTATAATGTACGCTGGACACTGGGGCATTGGGTTAGTTTGTTATTGCAGTTTTTTTGGACTCGTTTAAAAACATATCAACATGCAGACTGATCATCCAAGCAGATCGCACCTGGAGCTATAGTTAAATATCTATCGTTTGTGCAGATTCACAAAAATCCCTCTGCGGTGTGACCTTTAAAATGTGGAGCTGGACTTCACCATAAGCAGTTTGCTCACAGGTCAATGTCTTGTGTAGGCTGGGGCGATGCAAATATATTTCAGTCCTCCATGTGGTTGAACATGGAGATGTGTGGCAGTTGCTGCGTTCATTTGTGTTTCTATTTCTCCTTCTCCACTGGTAGAAATCCTAGGATGCTTGGGATTTCTGCCACAGAGAAGGGACTGGTCTGCTCAGCCTGCTTTGCATGGGAGGTATCTTATTAGCCCTTCACAGAAATGAAAATCGGGTGGTGTCTATAATGGGCGGCCCACCCGCAACACCAGATTTACATCCAGGCGGCAAATTGAAAATCTATACCAATGACTTCATTCTGGTTTAATGCGGGGACCTTAAGGTGAACATATTGGCCAGGAATTTGCATTTGTAATGATTGCGAAACTGTCAGCGTTCACTGTCATTACTCTGTAAAACTACAAAACGCAACCTCTGGCGTCCGCACATTAAATGCGGAAATCTGGAAGCTGTTATCAGTGATACCCTGCTCTTCCACAGGGTGCACTGTTGCAGTCTTCGCAGATGCAATCAACACAGAATCAGTGATTTGACGTGAATTTCACCTTTTAAGCACTATTCTCGCTGCAAAAACCATTGAAAATGTTAAGCCCTGTTGAATGTGGTGTAACTGATTTTTTGACGGTGTACTAAGTCATAATTACGGCTGAACAATTTCTCTAGCCCTGAAATACTAATTTTATAAGTGTAGAGTGTCATTCCTTCCATTCCATGATAAAAATTCCATGATTTTTAAAATAATAAAAACTAATTTTTTAAGTTTGTTTAGGATATTTCAGCTTCTACCTTAATCTCATGTGTATATCCCAATCTTTATTTTGCTTTCGGTAAAATGATTAAAAAGTGAGTGATAATCAGTGTTTTTTACTTCTGGGTTTGCTGTCTATGAGAATTCTTCAATCTGATTGGCTGCTCAGCCTGCTTGATGACTTCACTGTTCCTGGCTGCCACAGATCCCCTATAGATGGCGCCAGATTGAAAGTCACATCAGAATAGGGGGAAATCGATGCTCTCGAGCCCACTAAATCTTTGTGGGCAGCTTTCTTCGAGGTCAACGGCGAGCGCTGTCAATTCGCTGACCCCAAAATCCGGGCCATTGTTGTTACCTAAAAATTATTGCTGGTGAAAATTGTGGACAAACACTTAACATGCTTGTACAACAGAACTCTGACTGCTTTATTTACAATTCTAAAGGGGGTGCATGAACAGGGAGACCTGGGTGTATATGTGCACAAATCGTTGAAGGTGACAGGGCAGGTTGAGAAAGTGGTTAATAAAACATACGGGATCCTGGGCTTCAAAAACAGAGGCATAGAGTACAAAAGCAAGGAAGTTATGATGGAACTTTATAAAACACTGGTTTGACCTCAACTGGAGTATTGTGTCCAATTCTGGGCACCACACTTTAGGAAGGATGTGAAGGCCTTAGAGAGGGTGTAGAAAAGATTTACAAGAATGGTTCCAGGGGATGAGGGACTTCAGTTACGTGGATAGACTGGAGAAGCTGGGGTTGTTCTCCTTAGAGCAGAGAAGATTGAGAGGAGATTTGATAGAGGTGTTCAAAATCATGAGGGTCTAGACAGAGTAGATAGAGGGAAACTGTTCCCATTGGCGGAAGGGTCGAGAACCAGAGGACACAGATTTAAGGTGATTGGCAGAAGAACCAAAGGCGACATGAGGAAAAAAAATTTAACGCAGCGAGTGGTTAGGATCTGGAATGCACTGCCTGAAAGGGTGGTGGAGGCAGATTCAATCATGGCTTTCAAAAGGGAATTGGATAAGTATCTGAAGGAAAAAAAATTGCTGGGCTACGGAGAAAGGGACTAGCTGAAGTGCTCTTGCAGAGAGCCGGCACGGGCTCGATGGGCCGAATGGCCTCCTTCTGTGCTGTAACGGTTCTATGGGCTAGAAATTCATTATAGCCCAGGAATGGACGGTATCTTTAGAAAAGTTTTAGAATTAGTGCCAGGCGCTAATGCTTTAGACTGCTCGCAAAATTCATTCTCACTGTTCAAAGAAATGATTGGAGCGCTAAATCAAGTCTTAAAGGCCTAGCTTAGTGGCGTTACACTTAAAGAGTGGACTAATATCGGGTGCAGTCTAATCTCAACTCATCATTGCCACAGGCTTTTCCCAGTACTTAAAGGGGAGGTTCATTGATACTGCAGCACCTCATTCCCAGCATTGCTGGCTGTGCAGCTACCTCAGCAAGGAGAAGCACAACAAGGAGAAGGAGCCGGAGGACTGAAGCAGGTTTGCTCATGGCAGATCCACCTCAGTCGGGTGGTCAGGGTGATTGAAAGCTTCAACAAGTGCTGCATACCACCATCTGAACCACAAGCTTCACACACTGCCCAAAGCACCACACCACCAGCGCTCACACACCAACAATCTCTACCTACCAACACTCACACCCACATCTCACGCCTTGCACACAATGGCTGCTATTCAACTATGGGAGGTGCAAGGGTCATTAGTTATTAGAATGTATGTGATATGTGTGATATGTTTATGCATAAATTTATTAATGGAGTTTGCAATATTTTGTGGTGTCTCTCATTTCACCTTTGCACTCAGGAGGGTGCTGTGATATGGCATGACACAGGGATGGTATGATGGGCATATGGTGAGCAAAAAGGATCTGGGGTTTAAGTCATCCTGCTGTGAGATAATGGATGTGGGTTCAAGTCCCACTCCAGAGGACGTGAGCACAAAAATCTAGGCTGACACTCCAGTGCCGTACTGAGGGAGTGCTGCACTGTCGGAGGTGCCGTCTTTCGGATGAGATGTTAAACCGAGGCCTCGTCGGCCCTCTCAGGTGGACATAAAAGATCCCGTGGGAGAAGAGGAGCAGGTGAGTTCGCCTGCATAATACTTATCCCTCAACTAACACCTAAAAAACCCAGATGATCTGGTTGTTACCTCATTGCTGTTTGTGGCAGCTTGCTGTGCGCAAATTGGCTACATTGCAACAGTGACTACACTTCAAAAAGCACTTAATTGGCTGTAAAGCGCTTTGGGACGTCCAGAAGTCGAGAAAGGCGCTATATAAATGAAAGTCTTTCTTCCTTTCTGTTAGCTACCAATGTATTTGTATAAATTGACTTCTCCACTATTTTATCAAAGGCGTATTGATTAACCTTTGTGAAAATAGGAGAATGAAGAATTCCATACAAACGTATAAACATATTCATCATTATCACAAGAGTGACTTTAACTGGAACATATCTGCAGTGCTAATAATCAGAGCAAATCATAGGCATCAATACATTTGAATCAACAGTGAAAGAGGACAAAGTCATGAAGTTATCAGGATTAACTGACAGAATCTCTGCATGTTCTCTGCTTTGAGAGCTAGTCTTGAGGCACCATGCATTGTAACTGAACTGTGAAACAGTTCTCCGGCCTAAAGACCCAAGCATGGAACTCATAAACAAATAGGATGAATGTTTAATAACTTGCCATTTTCTTCCAAATATTTAGCTCACCAGACTGGCAATACCCATTGATTTAAGAATGTTAAAATCATCACTGCCAGCCTGCACATTCTCTTGGGTTTAATTACACATTTTTTTTTTGAAACAAAGGAATATTTTGTTGCTAAGAAACAGAATATGCAGCCAAAGACTCTGAGCACTGTAGTGCTTTTGCTGCTTGTCTAGACTCAGACATGGGTCTCTGTGACTCGAAACCTGAATTTCACACTAATGGACTGCAAAAATGTGCGGGTTAGGTTGATTTGGCTATGATAAATTGACCCTTAGTGTTAGGGGGGGATTAAATATGTGGGGTTATGGGGATAGGATGGGATATGTTAGGGGGAATTAAATACGTGGGGTTACGGGGGTAGGTTGGGATATGTGTACTGTGGGGATTAAAGCAGGGACAGGGTACTGGATTTGGATGATCAGCCATGATCGTATTGAATGGTGGAGCAGGCTCGACGGGCCAAATGGCCTACTCCTGCTCCTAGATTCTATGTTTCTATGTTTCTATTACCTGATTAGTGAGGAGTGATCTTACAATTTATAATTATGGTGATTATTCATGAATTCACATATATTTACATTTTTTTGGAAGAGAACACAGCTTTAATTCAGAGTATTTTCCAAACAAACTGGTACAAGATAATACAATGTCGTAACTTCACAAATGTCTGCCAATGTTTCAAGTTCTTCAAAAATATGCTCCAATGGCCTTATTCACAAGTATTTATTTATATAAAAAATACTACCTTTTCCTTTTATTCTCCTATAATAATTTCATAAATCTACTTAAAGGTGCCTGGCACCTCAACTGGGGCTGCCACTTCTGAGGCTGTCGTGCTGACACAGGCCCTCAAGCACCGAGCACCTCCTGCTACTCAAGTACAGCTGTGGCTCAGTGGGTAACACTCTCGCCTCTGAGTCAGAAGGTTGTGGGTTCAAGTCCCACTCCAGAGGACGTGAGCACATAAAGCTAGGCTGACCCTCCAGTGCAGTGCTGAGGGAGAGCTGCAGTGTCGGAGGTGCTGTCTTTCGGATGGGACGTTAAACTGAGGCCCCGTCTGCTCTCTCAGGTGGATGTAAAAGATCCCATGGCAGTATTTCAAAGAAGAGCAGGGGAGTTATCCCCCGTGTCCTGGCCAATATTTATCCCTCAATCAACATAACAAAAACAGATTATCTGGTCATTATCACACTGCTGTTTGTGGGAGCTTGCTGTGCGCATATCGACTGCCGTGTTTCCTACATTACAACAGTGACTACATTCCAAAAGTACTTCATTAGCTGTAAAGCGCTTTGAGACGTCCGGTAGTCGTGAAAGGCGCTATAGAAATGCAAGTCTTTCTTTCTTACTCATTGAGATCAATGGATGCCTCTCAATAGCTCAAACACAGACAGCTTTAAAGACGTTTACATACTTAAAGGCGAAGTGTATTCCAGTTAATTGTCACAGAACATTAAATGTTACCAAGGGAGATATTTACTGGTGTCTTTAGAGGGAGGCTCGAGGGCTACACGCTTTCTAACACACACCACTGAATTAATAAGAACGTGTATAGCTTCATAACGAATACCACCCACTTGAGTTTGATCGACTGGCAAAGAACATAGGAACTTGAAATAACTGATGCTTGGGCGAGAGAGAATAAGGAGGAATGAATCCTGGTGGTCCACAGAAAGGGACGCAGCATGGCACCATCCATCATGTCTCTCCCAACCAAAAGGGATAATCATAGACTGTCTTCCAATCTGATGTGCTTTGACAGCAGGGAACCTACTCCAGTCCTCTCCCAATGAAATATGACTCATAGTCCTGCGTTTTCCCTCCCCTAACCTCTTAATAACTGGAGCAATACAATCAGACTCAACAATTACATACATCAAACGCAGGAGTGGTGATGTGCTCCCTGGAATGGTCATAGAGGGCAAGATTTGATAAATTTTAGCCAAAAGGAATTATATTTAGCATGGAATGGTTAATGCAATATTTCTTTAAAGCGGCACTGAGCAAAAAGAACAAGTCATAAGAGCTACTCAAGTATAAAATCCAAATTAACTGCAGAGTATAACAAATTAATGGCAGAGTGTAACTAGAAAGGATTTTTATCATACTGCACGGTAGAATTTATTCTCACTGGAGAAAAGAAAATTGAGAGGAGACGTGATCCAAGTCCTTAAAATGATGAAAGGCATCGATAATGTAGATATTAGCACGTTATGTAATTTACATTGATTACAGAACTGGAGGACAAAATTAACAAGCCTCAAGCGGGAAGAGATTAGAATGTCTAGCCCCCATCACTCAAAGCTGTAGGAAGATATATTGCAGAGTATCACAAAATGGCAGATGTATTAAAGCAAATCAGTTTTTCACAAATGAAGACAGTGATCAAATGCCAGATTCAGTTATTTTGGGTCAAACAATCTGTGATGCCAGTATGCATTGCTGAAGCATGTGTTATGAGGAAACTCAAAGTATTAAATGTTTAACAGGCACTTGGGCAAGTGTCCTCAAAGAAGTGAAGGAGAAAATATGTGAGGCTCTAGTAAATATGTTTAGGAGGGTTAGGAGCTAGTTGAGGACTACAGAACAGAGAATGTTGTCCTGCTATTTTAAAAAAAAGTACAGTACGAAGCTAAAAATTATAGATCAGTCAGCCTAACATCCACATGATCAAGTTTTATACGGGATGCCATTAAAGCTCATTTAAAGAGCACAGAGCTCACAAAGGGTGGTCAGCATAGATTTAATAGGCCCTGCCTCATAAATCTACTGGAATTGTCTGAATTTACATTGATTTTCAGGAAACCTTTGATAAAGTTCCACATATAAGACATTTAAGAGGGTTCAGGTTGATAGTTAATGGAAAGCTAGCTGGCTGGAATGAAAACTGGCATGGTATTATAAACAACAACAACAACAACGTGTATTTATATAGCGCCTTTAAAGTAGTAAAACGTCCCAAGGTGCTTCACAGGAGTATTACAAAACAAAATGTGACACACAGCCACATAAGGAGAAATTAGGGCAGATGACCAAAAGCTTGGTCAAAGAGGTAGGTTTAAAGGAGCGTCTTCAAGGAGGAAAGAGAGGTAGAGAGGCTAAGAGGTTTAGGGAGGGAATTCCAGAGCTTAGGGCCTTGGCAGCTGAACGCACGGCCGCCAATGGTGGAGCGATTAAAATCAGGGATGCTCAAGAGGCCAGAATTGGAGGAGTGCAGATATCTCAGGGGGTCGTGGGGCTGGAGGAGGTTACAGAGATAGGGAGGGACGAGGCCATGGAGGGATTTGAAAACAAGGATGAGAATTTTAAAATCGAGGCGTTGCTTAACCGGGAGCCAATGTAGGTCAGCGAGCACAGGGGAGATGGGTGAACGGGACTTGGTGCGAGTTAGGACACGGGCAGCCGAGTTTTGGAAGAGTTCAGGTTTACGTAGGGTAGAACGTGGGAAGTCAAAGGTGATGATAAATAGAAAAAGCTCCACCTGGGTAAAAGTGAATCGCAGAGTTCTGCACAGATCTATTCTAAGTGACTCTGCTGTTCACCATATTCCTGTATAATGTGGAGGAGAGTGTTTGCTGATAACATCCAGCAATGTGGCAGAGTGACAAATATAAGGGAGGTAAACAGCATTCAAAAGGATCTGTATCAATTAAGCAGATGGGCTTTGGAATGGCAGTTAAACTATAACATACACAAATGTGAAGTACTGCACACTGGAACATGAAACAGCAAATGGATGGACAAAACAAAAGAGTGTCCGTCAGCAATGGAGGAGGAGGAAATTGTTTATATCCGATTATTTGTCATTTACTGAAAGTTTCTAGTCAGTATGAAGTGGTTATGAACAAAGCTAATCATATTCTAGATGTCAGCAAAAGGACACTTGATAAGAAGCCAAAATAAGTCATTCTAACCTTGTACAGGTCATTGATGAGGGCACAATGCGTATCATTTATTGCCGCCTACTATCATAAGAGCATTGGGGTATTGGGGAAGGCTCTAAGTTATGATGTGGGACTTGCAGAATTAAACTTATTGTCATTTTAGTGTAAAGAAAATTGAGAGGACCCATGATCCATATCTGTGAGATGTTGAGTGGTATTGATGACGTTTTAAATGGTCTATTGAGAGTAACCACAGAAAAAAGGAAGACAGATATTTATAGTTTACAATACACAATGTGACAAGAGATTGGAGGAAACTATGTGTAGTAATGAATATGTAGAATAGTCTTCTAGCAAAAGCAGTTGGTACTATTTTGATTAACTCCTTCATAAGGGACTGGATAAATACACGGTTGAGGGAAGTATAAACAGGGATGATTAAATACTCCATTGAACACAAAAGCCTAGATTTTCCAATGGGTGTTATTCTAATGCTGGTTATAACTCACTTATTTTAAAGTGTTAAGATAATGCTGATTGGAAAATGTGGGCTAATAGTTGCCGAGCTATTGGAAATGGTATCTCCAGAGTGCAGCAGAACAGGGTTAGGCAGGTGGTACGTGAGGATGGATGAATTTTCTGTAGATTTGATTAATTGCCTTTGCATATCAGAGAACTTTCCCTTTGGAAATTAAGTGGATGGAGTAAAGTCTACAACAGAGTAAATCGTATATAGTTGCGGAATGAGCAGGCCTGTTGAGCAGAATGCACATTTGTTGATTTCTTAGCTTTTCTTTAGTATGAAATAAACTCCCAGCATATAATCTTTTTAACATAATATAGCTAAATACAAACAGGATGATCAAATAGCCTGTGAAACACGATAGTTTGGTCCTGCTAGTAACATTGGGATGTGACTTGTGGAACATAACAGGTCAGAGTTGCATAAAAAAGACTTGCATTTCTATAGCGCCTTTCACGACAACCGGACGTCCCAAAGCACTTTACAGCCAATGAAGAACTTTTGAAGTGTAGTCACTGTTGTAATGTAGGAAACGCGGCAGCCAATTTGTGCTCAGCAAGCTCCCACAAACAGCAATGTGACAATGACCAGATAATCTGTTTTAGTGATGTTGATTGAGGGATAAATATTGGCCAGGACACCGGGGATAACTCACCTGCTCTTCTTCGAAATAGTGCCATGGGATCTTTTACGTCCACCTGAGAGAACAGACGGTTTTAACGTTTCATCTGAAAGACGGCTCCTCCAACAGTGCAGCGCTCCCTCAGTACTGGAATGTCAGCCTAGATTTTTGTGCTCAAGTCTCTGGAGTGGGACTTGAACCCACAACCTTCTGACTCAGAGAGCGAGAGTGCTACCCACTGAGCCACTGGCTGACAGTACTGCAGACAGTACTGTTAAAGACTGCTATCGAGCAGTTTTGTTTCACAAGACTAGGAGCAAATTTACAATTTTTTCTCTTCTTGGAACTTTTACCAATGGTTATTCACTCCTCTACGGAGATGGAATAAGTATGGCGCAAGTTATGCATAGTCTGCTGCGGGAACAAGGACCAAAAGGTTTTCTGTCCTACTTTCTCATTTTTCTTTATGGTGCAGATGACAGTAAAAGTATATGCAAATTATGCAATGTTCTTTTGATTTATTAGTATCATTATATGCATTTCTCATTCTTAATGACATAAAAGGAAAATCTGTTCAGTGAAATATAATTCCCTTTTGCACAACTGGACTGTGGTTTACAAGGTGCTGCCAGCTCAATTTCTGGAACTCATTTCAGTAAACAGCAAAATATACACAGAAATACAAACACAAGTTGCCGCACGCAAACACACAATCAACTTGATTGATTGTATTTTTTTTCCCTTCCTTTTATGAGCCACTTAATTGTGTAGCAACTGCACACATACCTCCTCCAAATCCATTTCATCTGGACTGTCCCAGGGCTTGAAAAACTTTCCACGGGCTTTCTTCAAAGGCACAACAATTATATAGTAGCCTCTGTTAAGATAAAAAGGCAATTGATAAAAAGGTCAGAAATGTTTGCGTCATCGAATTAAACAGACAATTTTCTTAAGCAAGCCGTTTGCTCGGAATTGAAGCTACTCACTGCACATACACACCCCGCCACTATCTCAGGTTCAAGCAGACTGTTCGCAACCTTGGCATCCCAGTCGACCCGATCTGTGCTTTCAACCCTGGGGATGAAACCTTTCTTGGGCAGTAGCACAAAACGGGCAACAGCGAATCGGCAGCCCGTTTCACCCCCACCCCCCCAGATTTTCTTTTCCACTGAAGGCAATGAAAAAGAAAATCGGGCAAGTGTGAAACAGATTGCCAATTCGCTATTGCCCATTTTGCATGACCTCCAAGACCAATTTCAGCAGCGCCCCCCCACCCAATGTCCCCCCCCATCATCAAGATTGCCTACTTCCACCTGTAGAGACATGAGGGGGGCGGGGGGGGGGGGGTGCGGAGGGTAGGGTTCAGGTGAAAATGAGCAGGAAGGACAGTTGGGACAGATGATAATGTGTGCGGGATTAAATTAGCAGAAGACAATGGCCCTGATCACCTCAGCAATTGATTAAATTAGCAGCTTGAAAACTCTCTGACCACAGGCTGAAACTGGGAGCGGCTAAGACTGCTGAGGGTAGCACAAGCAGAAAGAGGGTGATGCACCATATAAGGCAATGCACAAACTTATAACCAATCACAGAGTTAAGGGAAATAAGCGGCAGATTTGAATGTATAAAAAGGGATGATTCGATTAAAGCTATGGTACTGTCTGAAGAGCTCGTGCCTAGGCTTGACTGTATCCGGCTTATCACACTGTAACATTGAAATAAAGAAACAAGGACCGAGTCTGCCTATCATTTTACCCAACGGATTTAACTTCACCTCTGTAACATTGTCTGCCTCTGCCCTACTTCAGCCTGTCTGCTGCTGATACGATGATCTATGCCCTTGTCACGCCAAGACTTGACTGCTCTCCTCGCTTTCCTGGCCAGTCTCCCATCCTTCACACTCTGCAAATTTCAGTTCATCCAAAGTCTGCTTTCCTGTCCAGTACAAAGCAGCCTGTTCGATTGGCAACCCATCCACCACCTTAAACATTCACTCCCTCCACCACCGACGTACCGTGGCTGCAGTGTGTACCATCTACAAGATGCACGGCAGCAACTCGCCAAGGCTTCTTCGGCAGAACCTCCCAAACCTCCGACCTCTTCCACCTAGAAGGACAAGGGCAGCAGGCGCATGGGAACACCACCACCTCCAAGTTCCCCTCCAAGTCACACACCATCCTGACTTGGAAATATATCGCCGATCCTTCATCATCGCTGGGTCAAAATCCTGGAACTCCCTCCCTAACAGCACTGTGGGAGTACCTTCACCACACGGACTGCAGCGGTTCAAGAGGGCTCACCACCACCTTCTCAAGGGCGAATACGGATGGGCAATAAATGTTGGCCTTGCCAGCGACGCCCACATCCCATGAATGAATTTTTTTTAAAGTGTCCTATCCTGCACTAAGTCCTGCTCACCCACCACCCCTGTCCAACTGACTTACATTGGCTCCCAGTCAATGTTCCCCGTAATTTTTTTTGGGGCCGGGCAGCCCCCAAAATTCTGCGCATGCGCGGTTTTTTTTCCAGTTTAAAAGCCGGCTGCGTGGGACCCCTGGAGCAGCCGCGCTGCTTAAAGGAAACATAGCTCCCAGTGTTGTAACAGCTCAAAATTAAAATTCTCATCCTCATTTTTAAATCCATTCATGGTATCATCCCTCCCTACCTCTCTAAGTTCCTCTAGTTCTACAACACCACCCCCACCCCCCGCCCCACTGCCCAGAACACTCCATTCCTCTGACTCTGGCCTCTTTTGCAACCCCCTTAACCTTTGCTCCACCAATGGTGGCCGTGTTTTTGTTGCCAGTTCCCCAGAGCCTGGAATTCCCTTCCCAAAACCTCTCCTCCTTTAAAACCGTCCTTACAACCCACCTCTCGGAACACCTTTTGTCACCCCTCCTAATCTCTTCTTCCTTGGCTTGGTGTCTGTTCTTTTGATTATGCCTGTGTGAAGCACCTTGGGACAGTTTAACACGTTAACGTTGCTCTATAAAGATAAGTTGCAATACTGTATGTATTATGCTGTGAGTTATGACCGATCTCTTGACTTAACTAGAATTTGATAATAGACACTTAAATTGTCAAAATCCTGGCTGACCCTCAGATTAACTTTAATGCTCATCACACAAGTTAGAGTGAAATTATAGAGCTGGTTCCTGAAGTTTCAAAACTTCTGTAAACTTTTGTTGAAAGACAAATAGTGCTGCAAGAGAAGAACACTTAACCTTTTTTCCCCCCAGCAGGAACGGTTCTGGGAAAATAATTCTTACTTTTCAGACGAAGCAGTCAGTGGAGTACAAATTATGTCTCGAGGTTAGCTTATACGTTTCCTTATATTGTTGAGATGAAATAATTACGCAAAGCCATTTTATTGAAACAATAAACAATATGTGTAGATATGCATATTACACACACACACACACACACACACACACACAAAGAGAATGGCTAACACAATGAGCCTTTCCCACAAAACCTTACATTACTATTTCTCATTCTAGTCTTTATTTATAAGGAGGTTTTTTTTTTTTACAGAATGATGCTTGTTATCTTGTTGTGTTGGACTGCAATGTAGAGTATCCTTGTTAGTTATTGGCTCACCAACAAAGCACCATGCTTCAATCCCTCCTTTAGCAACAGTGTAAGACTCTCACGTCATGAAACAGGAAAACTGGCTTTACTTCAATGTAATGAGCTTTGCCAAAAACATTAATGGCCCAGAAATTGCTGGAAACATACTGGCGAGTTCACGGCGCTCGCCATTATTAGTTCGTACAAAGAGTCCTTCAATTTGTGGCGAAGAAGAGATACGCCATGAGTTCCAATTCTCCACAAAGTGCCGGACGATTTGCGTTGCTGCCCTGTTAGCCTCGACAAAACCAAAAAATTGCAACCTCGCCGTGAGCCTCCCCATTAAAATTAGTGGCGTGTCATGAAATTGCTGGATTTACGCCGTTAATACGAATGAATCTCGCCGCAGCCATTTCGGGCTGGTAATTCATGTCATAAGGACCCTGTTAATCACGTGATTGATGGTCCTGACATGCCTTCACCATTAAAAAAACAGCTGTCTCACACAAGGTAGAGGAAAATGCACTGGATTTTAACCTCAATGGGTACTGCCCAAATCTGTAACTTCTCCCCAAAAACAGAACATGTCAGCATTTCCACCTGTGCATCTCTGTAATGTATTATCACATGGTTTAGTATGAGCATGCTCAGTTTGCTCTGGCCTAATAATCAAGCACATGGACTAGCAACTCATCGTGTCTCTGTCCTTCATTTGTTCTACCCACATATATTACATTCTGGTGACGAGGATGGAATCCCAAAGCCATTTTTAGGGATCATGGAAGGACACAGCCTTAGAGTGGACAAGTTTAAGGTGAATTTGTGACACCTAAACTGAATTTTTGCAATGTTGAACCGTTACTGCTGATGCAGAATTGTCTGTGCTTTGCCTTTATGTATACACAGCAACAGCGGCGTTGATTCTCGCAGGTACACAGGTAGCGTGCCAAGTCACCATTCGACGGGATCGGGACAATCATGGTCGCACCTACGGGATTCATCAGAAGCCTCGGCATGTATGACCGAGCTTGCGAACCATTCCGTTCTTACATTGAGCGGATGGAGATGGTTTTTAGGGCCAATAACATTATTGAGACCGCAGGTGCAGATGAGAATGTTCAAGCTCAAAATAAAATAATTTGTGAACGGAAGAAAGCAATTGTTCCAACGGAGATCGGACCAGGTGTCTAGGGAACGTTGACAAACCTACTCGTACCAGGGGCAGCGAAGGATGAATCGTTTGAAGACATTGTCGAGAAACTCAAGGACCATTTTGACCCAAACCCATTAGAAATAGCAGAGAGCTATATGTTTGGTACCAGAAACCAAAAACAAAGTGAAACCATCAGTGAGTGCATTGCAGCTCTTAAGAATCTGTCTCTGCATTGTAACTTTGGCACATTTTTGGATTGTCCGTTGTGAGATAAGTTTGTGTGTGGACTGGTGGATGAGTGCACACAGTCCAAGTTACTGAACACTCCGAACCTAACGTTTGACAGAGCATGCAAAATTGCCCTATCTATGGAGATGGCATCTAAGAATGCTAGGGAGCTCCGTCCAACTCAAGTGCCTAGTGCAGCTGAGGTCTACAGTCACAAAGCCACCGCCAAACCTAAAGTTGTGAGACCGAGTCAAAAGCATGTCGGTGAGAGCAGTTCAGTGAATTGTTATCGCTGCAATGGAAATCACTCACCACAGTCCTGCCAATACAGAAATGCGAAGTGTTTTCACTGCCAGAAGCAAGGCCATATTTCAATAGCTTGCTGAGCTAGATCGAAAGCAGGAAGTAAGAACCATTCTGGTGGCAATGCAAAGTAGCGACAACAAAAGGAGGAGTTCACAATACTGAAGTGAACACACCTGATGTTGAAGAACTAGGCATCTACAGTATCTATGCCACTAGCGGCAACGCTAGCAGGCGTGAGAAAGACTTCCGTACAAAACTTTTGATCAACAAGTAATATATTGGGCCTGAATATGCGGACGGAGGCTTCCCGCGGGCGAATGACTCCAAACCGCAAGAAAAGTACAAACCTATCTGATGGCCCCGGACACTTACACTCCTGGGCGTCTACGCGTACGCATGTGTAAAGGCCCACTTATCCCAAGGACGCCGGCGGTTCGCAAGCCCCCCTGGGATCACGTGGCCAGGCCAACCAATGAAAAAGGGGGATCCCCATTATGCTTCTGGGGATTCCATTTACGTACGGATTCCCCATAAGCAGAATAGGAATCACCCAAAAAACAATTACACACCAATTAAATAAAAATAAATCATTAGCTCTTCAAAATTAATTAAAATACAATTAAATCCAATGTTTAAAACAAAAATATAATTTTTTGAAAAACAAATTTAAACATTTTAAAGGGGCTAAAAATAACCTATAACTAATTTAAAAAATGTTTTATGTTTAAATAATTAAAAAAATATTATTTTAATATTTATTTAAAGTTTGGCTGGTAAAGAAGGCCCTACCCCTGCTTTTACCAGGCATAAGAGTTTCACGGGCATTCGCTGGGCAGTAGTTGGGCAAATAGCCCAACTCTCCACCAGCGAATGTCCATTTCCTGGGGATGGGTACGATCTGTCAAAGCTGAAACTTGGCAGATCGCAAGTTCCGGGTTTTCACGCATGAGGAAACCCGGAACGTGCGTGGCACTTATGGTGTCCATGGTCATAGGTCCCGGAATATCCAGGCCATTGATGTGTGTATCGACACGGCGGCGGACTGCTCTATCCTGAGTAAGGACACATATGAGGGTAAGTTTAATCAAATACCACTTACAAAGAGTACCGTAGAGTTCCTACTCCGGAGAAATCCTAGAGACATGTGGACAAATGGAATGTAGAGTTCAACACAATGGCCAGTCAGTAAAGCTGCCCATTATTGACTGGTTGAAAAAGTTAAAACTAGACTGGAAAAACATCTTCAATGTAGATGCTTCAAAGAAGCGACTCGACACAATGCTGAACAAGTACGAAAGCATGTTCACAGACAGTTATGAAGGCATCACTGGGTATGACGCGCATATCTGCATCAAGTCCAACGTGAAGCCTGTCTATTGTAAGGCAAGGCCGGTCCCCTATGCGTTGAAAAGTCAGGTGGAGGAAGAGCTTGCAAAGCTCAGAGAGAACGGAGTGCTAGTAAAAACTGACAAAGTGAATGGGCTACCCCGATTGTGGTAGTGCCCAAAGCAGACAAAACTGTACGCTTGTGTGTTGACTACAAAGTTACTATCAACCAAGCAGTTGACGATGAGCAGTACCCGTTACCTACATCGCAAGACTTGTATGCAGCACTCTCTGGGTCAAAGGTTTTCTCCAAGCTTGACCTGTCACACGCTTATGCTCAGCTGAATGTTGACAAAGAGTCAACAGTATCTCACCATCAACACACACATGGGTTCAAATACTACAACTGAAGGTACCATAGATGAGTTGAGGTCTATCTTTGCATGTCATGGCTTACCTGAAGAGCTTGTTTCTGACAATGGCCCTCTGCTCTATTCCAAGAGTTCATGAAATGGAACAGTATCAAATACAATCTCGTTCCACCACATCATCCAGCTTCAAATGGAGCAGCTGAAAGGTCAGTCAGAATAGTGAAAGACGCTCTCAAAAAGCAAGTGTTGCAGGGTTGTTCGGGACTCCGCATGAAGCAACATTTGGCAAATTTCTTGCTGAAGTACAGAACTACTCCGCACACTACAACTGGATATACCCCAGCAGAACTCTTGAAGAGGAGATTGAGAACACGATTGAGTACCACATAGAAGGCTGGTTAACAAAATTGAGGCTCATGGAATAGGTGGGTCAGTGGCAGCTTGGATAAGGAATTGGCTTAAGGACAGAAAACAGTGAGTTGTGGCAAATGGTTGTTTTTCAGACTGGAGGATGGTAGACAGTGGTGTTCCCCAAGGGTCAGTGCTGGGGCCACTGCTTTTTTTTGATATATATATAAATGACCTGGATATTGGAATACAGAGTAGAGTTTCTAAATTTGCCGATGACACCAAACTTGGGGGTGTGGCAAACAGTGAGGATGATACCAATCGACTGCAACAGAACATAGAAAGGCTGGCAGAATGGGCAGACAAGTGGCAGATGGAATTTAATAGAGAAATGTGAGGTGATGCATTTTGGCAGAAGGAACAGGGAGAGGCAATATACACTTAATGGCACAGTTTTAAAGTGTGTGCAGGGACAGAGGGACCTGGGAGTTAATGTGCATAGCTCCCTGAAGGTGGCAGGACGTATTGAGAGAGTGGTTAACAAAGTATATGGGATCTTGGGCTTCATAAATAGAGGTATTGAGTACAAAAGTAGAGAAGTTATGCTGAACCTTTATAAAGTGCTGGTTAGGCCACAACTGGAGTATTGCGAACAGTTCTGGTCACCACACTTTAGGAAGGATGTGAAGGCCCTTGAGAGGGTGCAGAGGAGATTTACCAGAATGGTTCTGGGGATGGGGGATCTTAGCTACAAGGACAGGTTGGAGAAGCTGAATTTGTTTTCATTAGAGCAAAGGAGGTTGAGGGGTGATTTGATAGAGGTCCACAAGATTATGACAGGTTTGGATAGGCTAGACGGGGAAAGGCTGTTCCCACTAGTTGATGGTACAAGGACTAGGGGACACAGATTTAAGGTTTTGGGCAAGAGATACAGGGGGGATGTGAGGAAAAAATTTTTACACAGCGAGTGGTGATGACCTGGAATTCGCTGCCGACGGAAGTGCTGGAAGCGGAGACACTCAGGGCTAAAAATTGAGTGGGGCGCTAAAAGTAGCGCCCCTGCGCCGGAACTTCAGTGGTTGCACCCCAAGAGGGAAGCGGGGCACTACTGGAAGTGCCCTGCATCCCTCTTGGGGTGCTGCGAGTCAATATCGCGGCGCTACATGCCGCCGTATTGCAGGCCTTCCTCCCCTTCTTAAAGGGGAAGAGCCTTGCGCAATGCGACCCGGGGCCCAGCTGGGCCACCAGGGATCGGGAGTGCTGGCAAAAGAGCCCGGCACTCAAGAGAAGTGCTGGGCTCTTGGAGCGCAGCCAGCACTCCGCAGGTGGGGCGGTTCAGGAGGCCGGGGACGGGAGCGCAGGCAGGTGCTGGCAGGTGGCCACCCCGCACCTCACCTTTAAATTACGCCGCCCCGGCCACTGTTAGGACACCCTGACCCCGTCGGATATAGCGTCCAGCGGTAAGTCAGGGGGCGCTCCCGAAGATCGCGGCCGGGGCGCGGCGCAAGGCGATGACGTCATCGCTGGCGGCGCAGCACCGCAGGGGCCCCAACGGTTAGCACCGCCGCTAACCTCCTGCTCAATTTCGCGGGAGGCGTGGGCAGCACCGCGCCCGGGCGCTACTTGCTTTGCGCCCTCTTAGCGCAAAGCAACCCAATTTTTCTCCCTCAATGTTTTCAAGGGCAGACTGGATAGGCACTTGAGGGAAATAAACTTGCAGGGCTACAGGGATAGAGCGGGGGAATGGGACTGACTGGATTGCTCTACAGAGAGCTGGCACGGACTCGATGGGTCGAATGGCCTCCTTCTGTGCCGTTATGACTCTATGAGTCTAGTTCAACTGAATTTGGCCTCAAGAGTTGAACAGAAACAGTTAAGTCAGAAACGTCATTATGATACCAATCAGAAAGAATGCAGTTTCAAACAAAACGAGTGTGTTCCTGCTCTCAGTCACCCTGGCAAGTCGAGTTCACATAAGTGGGATGTAGGAACCATAGTAGAGGTTGGTGGAACCAAGAGATATTTGGTTGAAATTGGTGACAACATCCGAAGTGTTCATGTAGATCAAATAATCTCGGCTAGAGATGAACCAAAACATGATCTTGAACCACTTGATCTTAAACACATACATGAGTTTGACTCAGTTCAGACTTCAGTAACTGAAGTACCAGCTTCAAACAAGTCCGACACAGAAACAGGATCGTCTTTGAGTTCGGAAACAAAACATCACAGCCCAAAAACTGGTTCAACACCAAAATCTTCAGTAAAGATATCAGGAAGGCTCCACAAACCTGTTATTAAACTGGATTTGTAGTTCACTTAAAAGAAAACAAGCCAGCAGATTTTGTTATGTGGTACATGCAATGCTGGGAAAGGTGGGATCATAGTTTTGTTGTATTTGAGAGAGGAATATGTAAATGTTTTTAAGGGGAAAGCAGTGTAATGTATTATCACATGGTTTGGTACGAGCATGCTCAGTTCGCTCTGGCCTAATAAACAAGCACATGAACTAGCAACTCATCCTGTCTCTGTCCTTCATTTGTTCTACCCACATATATTACAATCTCAAGATTTTATTCCTAAAAATTCAGGAAAGTTAGTTGTGCCTTCCTGACAGAAGGATTCCATCATCACTGAGGAGGTAAGCAGGGAAAAAACTAACTTTTAACCAGAAATAACAACAGAAAACACTGGAAAAACTCAGCAGGCCAGGCAGCATCCGTGGAGAGAGAAACAAAGTTAACGTTTCAGGTCGAAGACCTTTCGTCAGAACTGGAAAAAAGCAGGAAATGAAATAGATTTTAAAGCAAGTTTAGGGCTGGGAAAAGGGGGAGGGGATGAAAGAACAAAAGGGAAGGTCAGTAATAGGATCGAAAGCAGGAGAGATTAAGAGACATTAAGAGATATTCAAGGCAAGAGGAGGTGGTAATTTGACAGGTTAAGAGACAAAGGATGGCTCTAGATGAAGTGTGAATTGCGCTGGCAGAATGAAGGACAGCTGCCAGCTTCTGGGAGGGAAGAAAAAAAGGGCCAAACAAAAGTGTGGATGAAAAAATAAAATAAAAATATATATATAAATGTGATAGGGGCTGAAATTGTTGAACTCTATGTTGAGTCCAGAGGGCTGTAAAGTGCCTAATCGAAAGATGAGGTGCTGTTCCTCGAGCTTACGCTGAGCTTCCATGGAACAATGCAAGAGGCCGAGGACGGTGAGGTCAGAGCGGGAGTGGAGCGGTGAATTAAAGTGACAGGCGACCGGAAGCTCGGGGTCACCCTTACGGACTGAACGGAGGTGTTCCGCAAAGCGGTCACCCAATCTACTTTTGGTCTCCCCAATGTATAGGAGACCACATCGTGAGCAGCGAATACAGTATACTAAATTGCAGGAAGTACAAGTAAATCGCTGTTTCACCTGGAAGGGGTGTTTGGGGCCCTGGACAGTGGCAAGGGAGGAGGTATAAGGGCAGGTGTTGCATCTCCTGCGCTCGCACGGGAAGGTGCTGGGTGAAGGAGAAGGGGTGCTGGGGGTGGTAGAGGAGTGGACTAGGGTGTCTGGTGGACGAGGGCCGCGATCTTCGGTAGCGCCCTCTGACTTACTGCCGGACGCTATGTCCGACGGGGTCAGGGGGGCCAACCTGCGGCCGGGGTGGCGCAAATTAAAGGGGAGGTGCCGGGCGGCCATTTATGTTGCTGGCCGCCTGCCAGCACCTGCCCCGTTGCTGTCCCCGGCCTCCTGAACAGCCCCCGTGAGCCCAGTCTTGTTTCCAATAAGCCACGGTACCACTATCACCAAAAATGAAAGTTAGGTAGGTAGGAGGGTGGGAAGGTTCTGTAGTCACATCACTGCATAAAGATAGCTCGGAGCAGGACTAATTTTGTGTGATATACTAACAGATCTCCCTTGGCATTGCTCACTGAGTCAGAGTTTTAGGAACAGAGGAACAGGAGGAGGCCATTGAGCCCCTCGAGCCTGCTCCGCCATTCAATGAGATCATGGCTGATCTGCGAACTAACTCCATATTTTTACGATTTTATAACAATAGGAGTTTTATCAACCAAGTTTGATGGGAAAGAGAGACATTTATAGAAGTGTTGACTATACTCAAGACTCTTAGGGGGCAAAATTGGGTTGCGCCCCCTTTGGGGCGTTAACTTCGCCGGGAGCTAACTTCGCCGGGAGCTACTTTTAGCGCTGTGAAAAAGGTAGCGCCCCTGCGCCCGAAATTCACTGGTAGCGCCCCAAGAGGGAGGCGGGGTGCTACTGGAAACACCCCTCCTTCCTCTTGGGGCGCTGCGAGTGAATATCGCGGCGCTATGTGCCTCAGCGCCACGCTCTGCGGCACGTCGCGCTGCGGCACTGCAGGCCTTCCTCCCCTTATTAAAGGGGAGGGGCCTAGCGCAGCGCAACCCGGGGCCCAGCTGGGCCACCAGGGATCGGAGTGCCGGCAAAAGAGCCCGGCACTCAAGAGAAGTGCCGGGCTCACGGGGGCTGGTCAGAAGGCCGGGGACAGCAACGGGCGCAGGTGCTGGCAGGCGACCAGCAACATAAATGGCCGCCCGGCACCTCCCCTTTAATTTGCGCCGCCCCGGCCGCAGGTAGGCCCCCCTGACCCCGTCGGACATAGTGTCCGGCGGTAAGTCAGGGGGCGCTACCGAAGATCGTGGCCGGGGCGTTGCACAAGGCGATGACGTCATCGCCGGAGGCGCAGCGCAGCGCTAACGGTTACCACCGCCGCCGCTAACCTCACCCTGAATTTCGTGGGAGGCGTTAGCGGCTCCACGCCCAGGCGCTAGTTGCTTTGCACCCAGTTAGCGCCCTCTACCGGAGATGCTCTTAAGTTGGTCTGACTGTTAATTGAGGCAATCTGACCTTGTTTTTAGAAGTGAAACAATGTCAATTTGTGAATCAATTTAGAATTGAGATTATCAAAGAGACAATTACAAGGCCAATCTACGTTTGCTGGCTGCAATGAATTTGCACTGAATGAGTGTAGCTTCAAAAGGCCTCGCAGTTTCAGGTAGTCACTACGTAGAAACTCTTCTGTTCTGTATTGTTACAATAATTGTCAATAAACCTCGTGCTCAATTTGGAGCTTGAAATGAAGGGAAGAGTGATGTTTAGTATTTGTATCTTGCAATACAGTTTGGGTGAAGTAACAGTGCAGAAGGCACTGGTAATCTGTGTCAGGACACAAATCCAAGAGACTCTGGGGGAAAAATTCGGTTGCTTTGCGCCTCCCGTTAGTGCCCTCAGAGGAGTGCCAGCTGCGCTCTGTGAGCCCGGTACTTCTCTTGAGTGCCGGGCTCTTTTGCCAGCACTCCGATCCCTGGTGGCCCAGCTGGGCCCCGGGTCGCACTGTGCAAGGCCCCTTCCCTTTAATAAGGGGAGGAAGGCCTGCAGCACCATGATATTCCCTCGCAGCGCCCCAAGAGGGAGGCGGGGCGCTTCCAGTAGCACCTCGCTTCCCTTTCGGGGCACCACCGATGAATTTCGTCTGCGGGGGCGCTAATTTTATCGGGGCACTAAAAGTTGCGCCCCAAAGGGGGCGCGACTCAATTTTTCCCCCCTATAGCTTCTGGCTCATAGAGGGTACGATGTCCCCTTATTGGGAGTGGAACAAGACCACTGAAAGAGAGAACATCTCAGTAAAATATCCCAAACTTCCAGCAGAGAGATCAGTAATATACCACCACCAACTCGGGTGGTTTTAGTCTCGGCCAACCCTTTGGCTCTTTATGAGTGGCGCTAAAAGAGAAGATGACGACTAAAAGCCTGGCAGTCACTCAATTTTAGTAATGTGGAAAATGAAGTTAGTACCAGCCGTAAAACTGCTTCAGATTATTGCTGGTGGGAAAGACCCACCGAATACACAGGCTCGCAATTCTGCTAGGAAAAAAAATAAACCGTTGATTTGGAAATGGTTAAACTCACCATGAGGAAAATATGCTGGTGAAAGAGTGAGAAGAGACATGAGCAGAACTCTTAGACTGCAGGTTATTAAGTGACTGTTGCTTACTTCACTGGGGCTGGTGGTGTTGGCACTGCTGTCAGCTCGACGGTCAGCATCCCATCAGAGTTGGTTTTCTCAATCAGGACTGGCTTGGTGCGCAGCAGGTCCGGCGCGGTGTGTGCTGAAACCACTTGCTGCAGTCCCCCTGCACTGTTTCCACGATTGGTCAGAACAAACGAATACGACGTGTCAGGGGTTAAATTGGTGATTAGCTTCTGTGTGGCTCTCCCGTCCACTTCGATGTGGTCATTATTGTAGATGATCTAATTAGTTGGGGGGGGGAAAGAAAACTCCATTAGTTCCTTTATAATCCACTGGTTACAATTAATTCAAAATATCAAATTTTAGTTGACACAGAGTAATAGTTCTGACGAAGGGACATCGACCTGAAACGTTGACTCTGTTTCTCTCTCCACAGATGCTGCCTGACCTGCTGAGTATTTCCAGCATTCTCTGTTTTTATTCCAGTAAGCACAGTATATTGCTTTTGCAGTAGTTGTGTTGATTTATTAAAACCGGCAGATAATGCTAATTTCAGAACAGGGTGAATGCTCACTTCAGACTGTCAGAACATCTTATTTCAGAAAAATGAAACTGTTTGCAACAAGTATTCCAGTAGCATTTACCCAGTGTTTTTTCTTCAATTGCAGATTTTTTTTTTAACTTGTTGCTCATTCACAGAAATTGAACTCTGATATGTCCTGGGGAAATATTATACAGCTGCTCCAGGATAACAGAGGTGGGAGAGTGGAGGAATCAAAACATTTAAATTACTTTTTTTCCCCCACTTGATAGTATTTTCAATTCAGTAATTGGAGGGCTGGGGGAGGCACCCGGATTGATGGAGCAAGTAGTTATCAGAAGTGAAGTGGTCATTAACAAAATCAGAGGCTTGAATCTTCATTAAACATCAGGACCAGTTGAAATGGCTCAGAGTAATTAAATAAATGAGGGTATAAGTAGGGGGTGTGAGTGCTGCCGATATTTTTCACAGCTCGTTGGAGATGGGTGACACCAGAGGACTGGGGAAGAGCTGGGGCTTCCAAGCCTTTAATAAGTCAAAAGCTTGATCCAGGGAATTACTGGCTGGTCAGCTTTTACATCTGTACTGGAAAAATAACATTGGAGTCTCACCTACTGAAAGCAATCCAAAGGCATTTAGTGAGAGAGAGAGTAATAGATTCAAGTGACCTGCCTTTCATATGATTCTAAGCTGATATGGGTTTAAGAAAGGCAGGTCACTGCCTGTGACATTTGTATTAATTCTGTGCAAATATAACAAGAGACACTGAATTAAGAGAACGTGGTGAATACTGTACATGCTGACTTCCAGCAAGCAGTTGGTAAGGTTATCTGGCAAGAATATCCTGGCTAGTTCAAAGGCTCATGGGGTCAGGACGGAAATTGTTAACTGCAGAATGCGGTAGCTGGTAACAGTAAATGGGATAGCAATCCGCAGTAACAACTCCGAGCAGAACACCGAGATCTGCTAACCCCAAGTGATCTATCCTCGGCTCTCTGCTGTTCAGATTTATTAATGGACAGCGTGGAAGGTAAAAAAAAAATCTAAATCTGGAGGTAAAGATCATATCGTGTGGGTAAGCAGAATTATCCAAAAGGGATACAGTGCAAAAAGATCCACAGGAAATTATAACTGGAGAGATAAATAGCATCAATATATGTGCTTAGAATATTTTTATAGAATGAAGGGCATGTTGCTAAAAAAGGTGCAGCAGAAAGGAAATTCAAGTGCAATGGCAGCCTAACATTGAAGGTGTCATTAAAAACAGAAAACGCTGGAAATTCTCCACAGATGCTGCCTGACCTGCTGAGTGAGAAACAGAGTTAATGGGCTGGATTTTGCCAATGGGGAGCTTTTGGAGGCGGGACTCCCACTTGTCGGGTTTTAGTCCCGCCTCCATCGACTTTTGGCCAACCCACGCTATTTTCCCTTGATTGACCTCATTAAGCCCGCCCAGTGGGTTTAGCAGGCCAATTAAGGGGAACCGGTTACAGAGAACGTCAGCGTATGAGGTTTCATCTGTCAATTGTCATCGTTTGACAGCTCTGTGAAGCTGTCAAACACTGACATTCTCTGTAGTTTGATGAGTTTTTGTATTCAAGACTCATCAAACCTCTTTCTTTAGCAGAAATTAGAAGGTTGTTGCATTGGAGAATGCAACGGCCATCTGTCATCTCTGCCGCAGAGATGTGAGACTCTCCGCATACCCAACGATTGAAGCCTGCAGGAATAAACAAAGTTAAGTACACTTTTTCTAACACTTTCCACTTACCTCACATACTCACCTCTCCACACTTGCACCCATCACTTACCTTCACAGCACACTTTTGCACCCCTCCCACCCCCGCAGACCCCCTGCTCGCCTCGGTGACCCTGGCGGGGTTCGCAGCCTTCGGGAAGCCCGCACTTGTGTGGGTAAAATGGGGATAATCCTCTTATCTACCTGTTAACAGGCAGGTAAGTGGCTGTAATCCCCTTCCCGCCTCCAAGGAGACGGGACCCGGCACGGGTCGGCTACCCGCTTTCCTGGCAAGATGGCACGGAGGCGGGTTGGGTACCCGCCCCCAGATTCTGCCATTTTCCCGGCAGTCCCGTCTCCATACCCGCCTCCCCAGGGCTGGCAAGATCGCGCCCAACGTTTCAGATTGATGACCTTTCGTCAGAACCTGAAACGCTGACTCTGTTTTCCTCTCCACAGACGCTGCCTGACCTGCTGAGTACTTCCAGCATTTTCTGTTTTTATTTCAGATTTCCAGCATCCGCAGTATTTTGCTTTTGTGTTGAAGGTGTCACCATATTCCGTGGCATGTATTTGTCAAGGCAAATAGACAAATACGATGTGTGAGTGGGTGTACAGTATACAGAGGTACTGTTACTTTATTAGAGTGCTGCTGCCTGCAGGCACATGGATCCTGAACCTTTGGATGGCACCCACAAGTAAAATCAGACCAATCTCCATTCAGCCAATGATAGTGCAGCCCTACTTTTTCATGGCTCTGGCACTGCTGTTCGAGCTATGACCTCCACTGTTCGCCTGCGAAATGTGTTGGGTTGGTTCAGTGTAGCAATAAGCCTGTGGTGACACAATAGTGTCATGCCATGAGCACGCTGACACATGGAACCAGCTCGGCTTCAACGTCCACCATACAGATTCGCAATATAACTCAACGCTTGGATGTGCATCAGTACTTGTACTAGCGATGCACATGAGCTGAAACAGCAAAAAAGGGACAGCAGGTATAGCTAGCTTATTATCCTGGTGGCACTTGGGACACTTCATGCCTACACAGAGAAACTCCTCCAATATAGGCCGATAGGAGACCATTGGGTAGACTTAAATAAAAGAATGAGGGGATGACGCAAGTCATTTGTTTTTTGATGCTGCTCTCCCAGGACCTGGACTGCATGGAGCTGCAACATAAAAATGCCTCGACTCTCGGGAAGTGATACTGACAGTGTATAAAAATGTCAGTACAGTGAGATTGTATTGTAACTGATTGTGATCGCCGCACACAGAAAATGACAGTGGCAGTAAAAAAAAGATTCAAAGGAAATCAAGGGCAATTCTGGGCCTTAGTTCATAAAACTACAAAGAGACTAAAAGAACTCAATCTGTGTTCTCATTAGAAAAAGAAAATGGAGGGAACATTTAAAATCATGATGAGAATCAGCTGGCTATTGCTTTGTTCGAAGGAGGAAAAGGAGAAGAACGAAAGACATTACCATAAGCTGTCGAACGTACAAGCCAAACGCAACTTGAGTAATTTCTTGAAGCTCACTTCAAGTGTACTGAACAGACCGCTACTTTGCACAGTGACTGTTGAGTACTGAAGCATTCAAAAAGGATACTTATAAGTTACTGGGGAAATGCAGGCTTGGTGCACAGCCACAAGAGTGATGAGAATGGTGCTGATGATGAAGAATGATAAATGCGAGGCTGAGTTGGATCGGATGAACATCCTTATGTTCTTGCATTTAACAGGGGAAAGGAAAATGTCCAAACAAAATACAATTCACGCAGGTTAAAAACAATTTGACAAATTTCTTTGAACATCAGCACGACTGGAGTACAATACAAAAAGGCGTATGAGTTCAAGCGACAGAGGGGACACTAAGAGGTTGAATTTCTGCGGTTGATAGCTTAAGTAAAAATGTTGGCATGAGTACAAAACAGGATTTCCCAATTTGTACTCACAATGACTTTTTTGGTAAAAGTATAGACGGCAGGAATTCCATTTCCTAAATGTCCTAGCCAGTTTAAAAAAAAATGAAACTAAGTTTATCTAAACCACAAAGCAACTTTTAATATGCAATACTGTCTATCAAGATAGTTTTGTATGTTCTCGGATACGGCTATGTTATAAATCCGAATGCAACTGCAGCTAAACCTTCCCTACCCCACTGATCCTTATGAAAGACGTTAGGGTGGAGAGGCAATATCTGATTTGAGGGTCTCATAGCTGCATTCTATATTCTCTAAAAATATTATTGAAATTTCAAAGCTGAAACTGGGCCAGTCTTTTGTTGTACTTAAGTGCCTTGTGGAAATAACGGACTCCATCTACCATATGGGTAGTGGGGGGGAGGGGGGCGGGTGGAGGCCTCGCGGGGGGAATTGGTGACCTGGGGGACAGGGGGATGCCTCCTAGGGGATCGGAAGTCTGGGGGACGGGGGAGACCGCGTGGGGGGGGGTCTCTGATCGGGGGGGTGGGTTAGGTAGGGACCCTGGATTCAGGAGGTAAGTGTAAAGGCGCTTGCCTCCTGGATTCAGCAGTCCTTGCCTGCTCCTATTTTTCTATGTTTCTATTCGCTGGCGGGTTTCACGAGGCCCGCAAAACCTGACCAGCTAAAGTTAAATTCAAAATGGAGGTTAAAGCAGGGGCTTCCAGCCTCATTATAATACTTAAATAGACGAACCGCCTCCTGTCAGCGGATTGGCTGCCTGCCCCCCGTCTCTGTTAGAACCGGACGTGGGCGGGTTGGAGGCGGGTTCAGGTCGGGATTCAGATTTTTAACACTAACTTCCCACCCGACCCAAACCCACCCTTTTTTAGGTTAAAATTCCCCTCACTGTGTGATAATAGCAATGAACAAGTTTGTTCGAGATTCTGCTGTTTGCTACTTTAACGGAGTTAACCTATTGCAGTGGTTAATTCCTTTGTTAAAAAAGCAGACAGAGACACTCGCAAAAATGTTTTTTTTTAAATCTGCAGATGCTGGAAATCTGAAACAGGAACAGAAACTGCTAGGAGCACACAACTGGTCAGTCAGTATCATTGGAGAGGACAGACAAGTTGATGTTTCAGATGTGGACAGGTTCTGACGAAGAGTCCACACCTGAAACGTCACCCTGTCTGTGCTCTCCACAGATGGTGAGCGCGCTGCTGAGAGTTTCCAGCATTTTCTGCTTTTGTTTGAGGCATTCATGTCAATAAATGCATGAATGGGTTTGTCACTAACATGGTACAGTGGTGTGATTTGAACCCAAAAGTCTCACATTAGATTGGCTGAAGATATACCACTTTAAATGCTTGATGTTAAAATACTGAACTAGGCACTTAACACAAAAAACTCTCGGCACACTGTCATTGAACAAACTAAGCAATAAAAATGTATCTTACATTGAATTACATAAAATATACAGCACAGAAACAGGCCCTTTGGCCTAACTAGTCTGTGCCGGTGTTTATACTCCACACGAGTCTGCTCCCATTCCATCTCCCTCATCTCAGCCTTTCAGCATATCTTTCTATTCCCTTTTCTCTCATGTACTCGTCTAGTTTCCTGCTGAAAGCAGCTAAGCTGTTTGCCTCAACCACTTCCTGTGGTAACGAGTTCCACATTCTAACCACTCTCTGAGTAAAGAAATCTCTCCTTATTTCCCTATTGGATTTATTAGTAACTATCTTGTATTTATGGCCCCTAGTTTTGAATTTTTCCACAAGTGGAAACATTGGGGTAAAAATTCACTTGGTTGCGCCTCCCGTTAGCGCCTTAAGAGGGCGCTAATGGGGCGCAAAGCCGCTAACGCCCGGGCGCAGCGATGTTTGCGCCGCTCGAGAACTTAACTTGAGATTGTGCGGCGGCGCTAAAACTTACCGCTGCGACCACCTGCGCGCGCAGATTGTGACGTCATTCCATGGTGCAACACCCTTGTGGCGCCCCGTAGCGGAAATTGAGTGGCGCCCCCTGCCTTACCGCCTGGCGCTTCCAACGACCAGAAGACTGGAACGCTATCAATCGCTGTGGGGCTGGGGGGGGCGCTATTTAAAGGGGGTCTCTTCCTGTCTTTTATTGTTGGTGGCATTTTTGAACTACGCATTCTGAGAGAGAGGGAGAGACTTCTGGAGAGATTCAACGTTGTGTGAAGGAGTTCTGGGTACTGAGCAGCACTTTGCAGGTTCATTTTGATTTGCCATTCCTTGTATCGATTTAGCAGAGACTGTGGGAGCTGCACTCTGAGCTCTTTGCCTGGTACTCTCCATTGTTCTTTCCAGCACATTTGATGTGCAAGTCTCTCCAGGCCGAGATTCAAGGCAGCAATGAACAGGATGTGGATGGAAAGCAAGATTAACCATCCCCTTTAAGAACTGGCCCGTGCCATTGTGTGTGTGTTCCATTGCTGACTGACATTACATGAGCTTCGCCAGCGCTCCGAGTTAGCGCCTCACTGCTCGGCCTTTGCGCCTTAAGAGAGGTGTGCAGCGCCTGCTTTAGCGCTCCACTCACCTCCCGGGGCGGTAAAAGTGAAGTTTCCTGTCAGTGCCGATAATTAGCGCCAGGCACTAATATTTGAGTCCGGACGATATTTGTGCCCCAAATGGGGCGCGACCTAATTTCTACCCCATTCTCTCCACATCTACCCTGTCCAACCCATTCATAATTTTAAAGACTTCTATCAGGTCACCTCTAAGCGTTCCCTTTTCTAAAGAAAAACAACCCAACCTGTTCAATCTTTCCCGATAGCTGTAAGCTCTCAGTTCTGGTACCATCCCTGTAAATCTTTTTTGCACTTTCTCCAATGTGTCTATGTCCTTTTTGTAGTACGGAGACCAGAACTGTGTACAGTACTCTAAGTGCGGCCTAACCAGGGCCCTATACAAGTTTAACGTAACTTCACTACTTCTGAATTCTATACCCCTAGAAATAAATCCGAGTGCTTTTTTAATTGCTTTGCTAAACTGCAATGCTGCTTTTAACGATGTGTTCACCTGTATCCCTAGATCCCTTCTACCCCACTCAGTTTCTTATTTTCTAAGGTGTAGTGATGTTTCTATTTTTCCTACCAAAGTGCATCACTTCACATTTATCTATGTTAAAGTTCATTTGCCACTTAACGGCCCAGTCTGCAAGTTTTCTAATGTTATATTATGTTGCATTCTTCCTCTGTGTTAGCTACAACCCCCCGTTTGGTATCATCTGTAAATTTTGATATTGTGTTACTTGTTCCGAAGTCCAAATCATTAATGTAAATTATGAATAACAGTGGTCCCAGTACTGATCCTTGTGGAACACTGCTTTCTACCTTCCTCCAATCTGAATCACTACCCTTTACCCCACACTCTGTTTTCTATTTTTAGCCAATTTTCTATCCAATCAGCTATTTGTCCCCTGACTCCACATGCCCTAAGCTTTGTCATGAGCCTACCGTGTGGTACCTTATCGAAGGCTTTTTGAAAATCCAAGTATATGACATCTACTACATTACCCTTGTCTACTCTTTCTGTTACCTCTTCAAAAAATTCTATCAGGTTAGTTAAACATGACTTAGCTTTTTGAATCCATGCTAACTATTTTTAAATATATGCTCTTCTATCACTTCTTTTAGTATGGATTCCAGTATCTTTCCTACCACTGACATTAAGCTGACTGGTCTGTAGTTCCCAGGTTTTGTTCTATCTCCTTTTGCGGGTATAGAAACATTAGCTGCCCATCAGTCCTCTGTTACTATCCCCTCTTCTATGGAACCTATGGGCTGGATTTTGTCAATGGGGAGCTTTTGGAGGCGGGACTCCCACTTGTCGGGTTAGCAGGCCAATTAAGGGAAAGCCGGTTACAGGTGATGTCAGCGAGTGACGTTTCATCTGTCAAGAGCTTTTGACAGATGAAATGTCATCGTTTGACAGCTCTGTGAAGCTGTCAAACACTGAATCTGTCTTCTAAGTTGAGTCCTTACTCAAGACTCAATTAGAAAGCCTTCCTGAGCAGAAATCAGGAGGCTGCAGCTTTTGACAGTTCAGCGGCCATTCTGCTTTCTGTGCCGGTGAGCTGAGGGACTCCCGAGACCTGAAGGGAGGAAGCCTGCAGGAAGAAGTAAAGGTAAGTAAAACTTATTAAAACACTTTACACACACCTCACACACTTACCTCTGCACACTTGCACCCATCACTCACCTGCACACTGGACATCTCGGCCCCTCCGACCCCCGCAGACCCACGGCTCGCCTCGCTGACCCTGGCGAGGTTCGGAGCCATCGGGAAGCCCACACTTCAGGGCTCAAAATAGGGATTAGCCAAAAAACTGCTTGTTAACTACCGGTTAACAGGCAGTAAATTGGCACTAATCCCCTTCCCGCCTCGAGGAGACGGGACCTGGCGCGGGTCGGGTACCCGCCTCCTGGGAAGATGGCACAGAGGCGGGTTGGGGACGGGATGGGTACCCACCCCCAGATTCTGCCATTTTTCCGGCAGTCCCGCCTCCAAACCCGCCTCCCCAGGGCTGGCAATATCGCCTCCTATATATACGATATAAAAACTAGTGCCCCTGCTATCTCCTCTGTAGTTTCCTTGAGTATGCATGCTGGACCTGGGGTTTTATCCTCTTTTAGTTTTGCTAGTTTGCCAATAATTTTCTCCCTTTTTATCCCAAAGTATTAATATTCTTTTTAAGCTCATTTTCTAGTGACGTGTCTATTTTGTGATCTTCTTTCGTAAAAACTGAGGCGAACTGGTTATTCAATAATTCTGTCATTACCTGTGAGTTTATCTTGCTCATCCTTTAGTAGCCCTATCCCTACTTTAGTTTTCCTTTTGTTATTTATGTGTCTATAGAACATTTTATTATTTCATTTTACATTCCTTGTTATTTTGATTTTGTAATTTCTCTTTGCCTTCCTGATGAATTTTTTTAACTTCTCTAATAAGTTCTTCATATTCCCTTTCGTCTTCCACTCCTTTCGTATCCGGCACCTACGGGACCAGGATGGTGCCGGTTGATGAAAAATTCTGGATAACAGAGAGGTATACCTACCAAGGCAATTTTTAACACAAACAAAAATATAAACCACTGACTAACTCGGCCACCGCAGGAGACTCGGACTCGGCAAAACGAGTGCTGGATGGATTCGGCAAGATTACCGGTTATCTATTTTGCTGGTTATTAAAGTATTCCGGATGATTAAGTGCCGTTTAAACAAGAGTTTACTGTACTTCTTGGACCTCTTTTTCTTTAGATGAAATGTTCTCTTTAGTTCTTTATTCATCCAAGATGCCCCATAATTAGCTTGCTTGTTTTTGGCTTTTAGTGGCATACACTTCTCTTGAATTCTGTTGGTTACCCTTTTAAAGATTTCCCACCGTTTTTTGTCTCTTTGTTTTTCAAGATTTTCTCCCAGTTTACCTTCTTCAGTTCCACCTCATAATTTGCTTTTTTCCAATCTACTACCTTAGTCTTTGTCCTACTTGTGTCACTCTCGATCCTAATCTTGAGCCTTACTATGTTGTGATTACTACTACTAAGATGCTCTCCTACCCGTACTTCTCCTGTATGTTCTGGTTCACGACCCATTACAAGGGATACTTTTCTTGTTGTGTTTCTTACATACAGAGTGAGAAAGGAGTCCTGCATATACTGTAAAAACTTGATTCTCTTTTCTCCTTTTGCTACTTCTTCCTGCCAGTTTATTTGGGGAAGTTGAAATCTCCCATGATTATTATTCTTAGCCTTACTCACCTCAAAGATTTGCCAACATATTTCTTCCTCCAATTCCCTTTCACTATTTGGTGGTCTATAGTATACCCCAATGAGGGTGATGGATCCCTTCTTATCTTTTAACTCAATCCCTATGGATTCTGTATCTATCTTACTGCGAGTTACATCCTTTTCTTCTGCTGCCATGATGTTATCTTTAACCAGTACAGCTACTCCACCTCCCCTCATTCCTTCCCTTTCCTTCCTAAATATGTTAGATCCTGCAATAGTTAGTTGCCAATCCTGTTCTCTATGTAGCCATGTTTCAGTCAAGAAGGCGGCTCACCACTACCTTCTCAAGGGCAATTAGGGATAGGCAATAAATGCTGGCCTTGCCAGCAACACTTACATGAATGAATGAAAAAAAACTACATCCAGATCCTTTCTACAAATTATTGCCTCTAGATCATCCATTTTGTTTTGAATACTGCGTACATTGCTGAACAAACAGTTTAAATTGTTTTTATTTATTATTCCTCTCTCTTTGTTTTTAATATGCTCTATAACTTTATCCGATCTCTGGCTGTTCAGGTTATTTTTATTCCTTCCTTTAGCTTGTCCTTTAATCTCTTTTCCTGATTCTTTTATTGTTAGATTTCTGTAATTTCTAGCGGTTCCCTCCCCACCATGTTATTAGTTTAAAGTCTTATTTACAGCCCGAGTTATCTTTTCCGCGAGGACCTTGGACCCAGCCTGGTTCAGGTGCAGCCCGTCCCAACGGTACAGCTCCTTCCTGTCCCAGTACTGGTGCCAGTATCCCATGGAATGGAACCCCTCCTTCCCACACCACCCCTTTAGCCACCTGTTGACTTTCCTAAACTCTTTGTACCTGTGCCAATTTGCACCTGGCTCACGTAATAATCTTCAGCGAAACCACAAAAAATCCGCATCACTCTTTTACTGAAGCTTCCAAGGACTGTAATAAAAAGTAAACAAACTAAACTCCCCTCAGAAGCCCATACTTGTTCCAATGTGCTAACAAAAGATTAAAGGGTAGAAGTTATTGTCAGTCATGTTAATCAGTTTAAAATAAGTGGCTTAACGTCTGTGTTAACATAGTGGGCAGTAGAATTTGATACAAGTTAAGCATTTGCACAATAACATCCACGATAGTCATTTCTACCCTTAAGAGATGCGAGTGGCAAACAATCTTATACAATCTAAAACTATGCTGCACCTCCGCATAATCAAACAGAAGCAGTGTCACAGGAAACATTTACAGTGGAGGCAAAATAACTCACTTTGAAAGGAATGGCAGTGTTGTAGTTCTCAGGAATCTCCCACGTTAACAAAACTGATGTCTTCATTACAGCTTTCACATGAAAATTTTTTGCAAACACTGCTGAAAAAGGAAGAAGAGCGACAATTTAGATGGGACTGCTCCAACTTTCTGCTTGGACCGTATCAGTGCTATCATCAGTTGAACATATATACACAAATCACCTCTCCTTCCTGTATTTTGCACAACCTGTTATCAACTTGAACCTCTATAAATCTGAGTGAGTAAAACTTACCTTTGTAAGTCATGCAGGTTTATGCAGTCTCAACGGTATGCATGTACTGGAGCACAGAAGTCCCCAAAGTATATTAAGACTCAAGAACTTTACCTTTCAAGTTGGTAGAAAGCAGTGAGATCTAATGTATAATCTTGTGACCCAACTCCCTAATATCGTCACCCACCTGCATCTAGGAGCACACAAATAGACAAATCCTACCTGGATCCAGTGGCAGTGTCCGGAATTGAATACTAGGACTATATGGACCAGGGCCTTTACTTGTGTGAGCTCGCACTTTGATATCATAAGTGGTGTCTGGTTTTAGATTGATGAGCATCAGACTCGTCTCAGGAGAAGCCACAGAGAGCTCGATTGGATTGTTTGGGCTGTTGATATCTCTGTACAGCACAATATATTTAGTGATAAAACCATTCCGTTCCGCCAAGACTGGTGCTTGCCAGCTCAGCTGAATACTTGTAGCCGTGGAGCTGTCAGCACGTGGGTTTTGGGGAAATCCACTTGGTCGGTCTTCCGGGATTGTGATTTCTTTCACTATCTCTTCCCCGAAGCCGACTTTATTTTTCGAGGAGAGTTTGAAGACGTAAGAGGTGCCTCTGTGAATGTCCGTAGCTGTGTAATGGTCGTCCCGCTCCGAAAACTCCAACGTTGTTAGCAGTTCAGAATCTTTGCGTCCAAATTTTAAACGATATCCCAGAGTTGGTCCAAAGGTTTCTACGGGAGGGTGCCACTGAACAAGAGCAGTGTTCATCTGTGTATGACTAACCAGAAGCCTGGGTTTCCCAGGAACTGTAACAATAAAGTAAGACGTGAATTAGAATTCTTTCATTAGTATCCCCATAAGGTTTGTAGACAAGAAAGATACACTTATCTCATAGTTCTATAACCCCCTCATTTTTTCAGGCGGCAGCTGTTGATGATTCTGCCATCATCATTTGCAACATTTTATCTCTCCTGAGTTCAATCCTAGCACTGACAGTGCTTTTAGTTCCTTCCTCCCCTCCCTCCCCCCTTTCCCTGCCTCTGCACCTGCTTAAAACCTGTTACATCTCCAACTTTTACCAGTTCTGACGAAGGGTCCCAGACCTGAAACGTCAACTCTGTTTCTCTCTCCACGGATGCTGCCTGGCCTGCTGAGTGTTTCCAGCGGTTTCTGTTGTTATTTCAGATTTCCAGCATCCGCAGTATTTTGCGATTACACTTAGCTCAAGTAGTTGTCAATTCAAGAACGAGTTATGTATCACGTACAAAAACCTGCGTTCCCTGAGAACCACCTCCATCACACATTATCTTTGGTAAATGTCTCAGGATTCTGGTTCTGGTGAAAATACAGGCAGGTGTTAATAAGATTAACACAAACAATGTGGCAAAATGGTTTTAGGCAAGAGTTGACAAAGAATAATCAATATCCATCAGTAAGTCAGGAAGCTCCAATTAAGTTGAAGGGTGTATACAATATCAAGCTGAGAGAGAAATGTTCCAACAGTTCAGAATGTCATTTGAACTTTTAAGACAAAACTACAACTCATTGACATTGGTAGATGTGCTGTTGCTTGTGGCTAGTCCAGGACCTGGAGTCCAGTGTTTGATTTTTAACCGCGGTCCTACTGCATCTTAAATGTGTTGGTGTTCACCAATAGCTGCAATGCAGGAAATTTACTGAAGCAATATTTCATAACTGACATAAAGCATATTACATACCTTATTGATACAACAATTTATATAACACCTTTAACATAACTAAAACACCCCACAGCGCTCATCAACAGAGCAGTCAGCATTCATCCACTAATATTGCCAACATTAATTTCTAGGCTATAATATTTGTATTGCTATTTACTGACCACTTTTAAAACTTGCTTGAGATTTAATAACTCTGTTTGGTCACCGGTCCCAAAAACCACTTAATCCTGGTTATTCACATTGCAATATGTGCTATCACGGTGCACCTGCAGTATTCACTCAAGGTGCAAGTATTTTATATGCTTATTCTTCCCTCCTTCCTCTACGAAGCCTTTCTTTTTCTGAGCTATTTACATGACAGAAAAGAGTAGCTCCTTTCAGCGACACACAAAAGACCCTCATTCCAAACAATACAAATCTTATTTGGAAAACACTAGAAAACAGACTCTGAATAGATGAAATCTTTTTTATTTTTGATGCTCACAGGAGTTATTATTTGTAAGTGCTCTACCTGCCTGTGATACACTCCGGGTACTTTAGTTCTGCAGCAACACTGAAAATTCATACCTCCATATCTCTGTCCTGCCCTAATACAGACACAGAATTCGTCACTAGGAGCTCGAATTCCCTTTTCTACCCGCTTGCAATACGGCATTGGCTGTTATGGTGCGCTCTGGCGCACACACACGCACGCACACACACTGCAGCTAGAAACCCTCAGCACCCACATTTTTTAAAGTGGTGAAATTACCAACTCAAACCTATGCAGGGGGAACTTTTTGGAGGCATTTCTAACAATAAGTGATCAATTTTATGGTTAAGTGTGCTCATTTTTTCCCCACCACTGTGTATTCTGTTATCCTATAAATGTTATCTCGAGTTGTACACAGTATCCTGAGTGAAGAAGCAAAATTATGTTTGTAAATTAAGTGAAGCAATTGTTTGAGTGATTTGTTTTCTAATTTGAGAGGTGTTAATCCCAGCCATTTCGTAACAGCCGTTAACAGAAATGTTAATTACATCAGGTCACTGCTGGCTGAGCTCCTGTAAGATTTTGTTAGTCTTACCTGAAGAAACCTGGCCAGTTGGGTTTTATCTACAATAATGGCCATTTCATGCCTTTCATATGTTGCTTAACAGCCTCTTAACTAGTCAAGTAACAACTAAGGATGTTAATCCAGCTCCGGAGAGTGGAAAACTGTAAGGAATTGAGCAGAGCAGTGAATTCGTATAGTGACAGGGCCATAATCAGATTTTAAATGACTGGCTTATAGACCCATGGCATTAGAACCAAGACCGCGATTTTATCAATGGAGGCGGGTTGGGTGCAGGTCAGTTGGTTTCCAGCTTCCAGTCCCGCCCCCAGCTGCATCCAGCCCACAGATGTGATTTTCCCTTGATTGACCTTGTTAAGCCCGCCCTGCGGGCTTGCCGGCCAATTAAGAGGAAGCTGGTCAGATGACGTCATTTGATGACGCGTCATCTGCCGGTTTTCTTAAAGGGACCACGCACAATTTTATTTTGACAGTTGATTTCTCAGTGTTTGACAGCATTGAGGTGCTGAAAACACTGACAATCACTGCACAAAGGTGACCTCTTGTACCCAGGCTCTCCAATGACTCCCTCCATAGGCTGGAATAGATGGCAGCTGCAAGTGAGGTGACAGAAGCGATCTGTCACTGGTGAGAGAGGTTCTCCCAGAGAGGTGGCACTGGACATGGATTTCAAAACTTGTAACCTAAAGAAATGTGTAAATGTATTAAAAATGCAGTTCCCAACATTTTCTTACCTCTGAGACTCACCAGTGCAACATTGGATCCTTTACACCACTTCTGCAACTGTCCTCAATCCAGAAACATTACAGCAGACTCACAACACGCCACACCTACCTGGCGTGGTGTCCGGACGTCGGGAAACCTGAGCCAGAAGCGGCAAAATTCAAAAATAGCCTGTCAACTACTGGCAACTACCTGTTAATAGGCAGGTAATTGCCTTTAATACTCTTCCTGCCGCTAGGTGTCGGGTCCATGCACAAATCGGGGACCCGACACTTGGGAAAATTGTTAGGAGGTGGGTTGACGGCGGGATCGCAACCCGCCATCAATCAAAACGATTTTACCCTTTGACCCGCCTCCAAACCCGTCCTCTGAGCGCCGGCAAAATCGCGGCCCAAGTGTTTGCTTTCACATGTGCAATCAGCCTCCAGGTTTTTGAATTCAAAACAAAGACGACAATCAAAGGTTTAAAAATTGTGCACATTGCTGGAGTAATTTCTTTGCAAATTATACTTTAATTATTGTCTTGTTAGCTCTGGTTTCCTTTGTATTAGTAATAATTTAGTTGCACACCCAAACCTTGAGATTTCCAATTTCCTACAAATAAGGGGATCTAATAGAGGTCTTTAAAATTATGAAGGGGTTTGATAGGGTAGACGTAGAGAAGATGATTCCACTTGTCAGGCAATCCAACACTAGGGGCCAAAAATATAATATAGTCACTAATAAATCCAATAAGGAATTCAGGAGAAACATCTTTACTCAGAGAGTGATTAGAATGCGGAACTTGCGACCATATGGAGTCTGTTACATCTCTAACTTTTTCCAGTTCTGACGAATGGTCAGCGACCTGAAACGTTAACTCTGTTTCTCTCTCTCCAGATGCTGCCTGACCTGCTGAGTAGTTCCAGCATTTTCTGTTTTTATTTCAGATTTCCAGCATCCACAGTATTTTGCTTTTGTACCATGTGGAGTAGTTGGAGCAACTAGCAGAGATGCGTTCAAGGGAAAGCTAGCTAAGTACATGAGAAAGGAATAGAAAGATATGCTGATAAGGTGAGATGAAGAGAGGGTGGGAGGAGGCTCGTTTGGAGCATAAACACCAGCAGAGACCAGTTGGGCCAAATGGCCTGTTTCTGTGCTGTACATTCTATGTAATAGCTGGGCTATAATGCATAATTTTATAATGTATATAGCTGTTCATTGCACCGGAACTTTTCAACAGCTTACCGCTCAGCTGTTTAAAGTGCTACAAACCCAGCTTCTCAGCTGATTGAAGTGCTGGTGAGCACAGTGCAGTTGGTTTTTTAAAAGCCCAATGGTTGGATGGTGGGGTGTGGGCTTATTCTGTGGAGCTGTGCTCCCAGACAGCCCTCTCCCACTAATAGTAACACTGAATCAGCTAATACAGTGCAACAATCACAGGAACATCCATGATGAACAGCTGCTCTGTGAAAGAGCTGATCTGTTCATTGTTGAATAAACTCCAGCTGGGCGAGTGAGCTCATTTGTACCTGGTTGTTTTAATTACCCCTGTACCAAACTGCCACATCGTTCCCTGAAAGCCCATTAACAAGGCCTTTACAGATCTTAAGCAACAGCATGTTTTTCAAAGAAAATGTCATTATTTGTTTCACTCCTTTTTTTGTATTGGGCGCAGAAAACAGAGATAGCCCAGAAAAGACAAAAGGGGAAAGATTGGGTCGCACCCCTTTGGGGCGCTAACTTCGCCGGGGTGCTACTTTAACGCCCCGAAAAAGTTAGTGCCCCCGCGCTGTAAACTGAGTGGTAGCACCCCAAGCAGGAGGCGGGGTGCTACTGGAAGTGCTCCTCCTCCCTCTTGGGGCACTACCATACAATATCGCGGCGCTACGTGCAACAGCGCCACAAGCGTCGGCACATAGCGCCGCGGTATTGCAGGCCTCCCTCCCCTGATTAATGGGGAGGGGCCTAGCACAGCGCTCACCGGGGCCCTGCTGGACCACCAGGGAACGGGGTGCCGGCAAAAGAGCCCGGCACTCAAGAGGAGGAGTGCCGGGCTGACCAATCGCGGCCGGCACCCCGCAGGAGGAGGCGAGAGGGGGCAGGTGCTGGCAGGTGGCCCTAAAAAAATTGGTCACCCGGCACCTGCCCTTTAATTTGCGCCGCCCCGGCCACAAACACGGCACCCTGACCCTGTCGGACATAGCGTCCGGTGGTAGGTCAGGGGGCGCGAGCGAAGTTTGCGGCTGGGGCGTGAGCAGGGCACTGCGCACGGCGATGACTTCATCGCCGGAGTCGCAGCGCTGCGGGGCGCTACCGGCTACCACTAACCTCCCGCTGAATTTTGCGGGAGGCGTTAGCGGCGCCGTGCCCGGGCGCTAGGGGCTTTGTGCCCCATTAGCGCCCTAACCCAATTTTCCCCCCAAAATTTTTCAACTAGCTTTAATGTCTGTTACTGTCACCATTGCCAAAAAAAAACATTTGCCCTGATTGGTTGATTTTGTGGTAGTTGCTGAGTTTGAAAAAATTTGAGTAATTTGATTGGGTGGTCTTGTTGGTGTTGACCTACTACTGAAATGCAAGTTTTCCCATTTGTCCAGTGAACAGAACCATTGTTTTCATTGTTATGCATTTAGCCAATGGGATATTTTAGCCAATCACCATGATCAGCTTATCAAATAGTGCCTATTTAAGCCAATCACTATTTTTTGCCCAATTGAGCATGGGGCGCTTTATCCTATGGAAGCGTTAATTCAGTGGTTGTGAAGCTGAGGTGGCAAGAGGCAAGGCCTGGGAATTGTGCATCCAAACCTGGGATCCTTGTGTGTTTATTAAAGGCTATCTGCTTGTTGATGGAATGGGTAACTTTGGGGTTGATGGTGGTCATGGGCCATGACTGTGGGTTTCTCAATCTTTACAGCTATCATTTGATGATGCCTTAAGGATGACACCAGTGGCATTCAATTACTATCTCTGCAACTGTTGCTGCAGAGCTCTGTGGAACGAGATGAGCCTGCGATCCCTGCAGAACACTGACAACTTCAATGTGGATGAACCTTGTTTTCTGGCCAATGCTACTCCAGGTGACCGACTCGATCCAGTGATAAATGCGTTCAGCGCCACTGTGCCCTTTATAGCCACAGGGAGCTGCGTTCAACAACGAGCAGATCCTCAAATCTTCTGCTACCATACGGCACAGTTGAGTAATTGCATTACACATGAATCTCAACCTCCTCTGACACTGGTCTTCTGTCAGTCCCAAATGTGAGATTCTGCCGATAGGTCCTCACCCTTGGATATGGGCTGTTTCTGAGTCCGACAACTGTGGGCCCTCATCTCCTATTTGTCCTGCTACACATGCATTTTTTAAAACATCCATAAGGTTGACACTGAGTTGGCCCAGTGTCATCAACAGAATTTTTTTTTAAAAACACATGCCCCATTTTTTTTTTTTTAAACAGGCACAACTTGCAAAGAAATTTAGACAGAAAATATACTTCAGCAAAACACCACCTGGGCACAGACAAGACCGAGCGAGAGAGGCAGGCAGCCAGAGCGACCACCCCCCCCCACCCCATGGACCACGTGTCCATCCTGGACCTATAGATAGCCACCTTGGCCAAGCCCAGGAGCAGACCCACAGGAAGGTCCTCTGACTTTCCAGCCCCCCCCCCCATTACACCAGGTGGCCAAAGTTTAGGAGTGTGGGGCTAAAGTGAAGCCAAAAGTTGAGGAGCAACCCCCTCAAATAACTGAATAGGGGCTGCAGCCTCTCACATTCAACAAATATGTGGATCACGGACTCATCCAGGCCGCGAAAGTTACGAGTGACCCGGGAGTCTGTGAAATAACTTAAAAACCTATTGCAAGAGACCGCTCCATGTAAAACTCTCCACCCCAGATTCCCAATGGTGCAGACTCCTGCATAGAGACTCCCGTATAGAGAGCGCGCCACTGAGGCCCCCCCGCTCCCCGCCTCTGCCAGATGAAACGCCAATTCCTGCTGCACACTTAACAGAAGAAAAATCGATATTACTGCGCTGCTGCTGGATTTCTTGAGGGGCTTCATCCTGTTCTTGCCAGTTCTGAGCTGGACTTATGTCCAACAGGTGTGCAGGGTCAGAGACATGGCTCACGCTCACTGGATCAACTATACACATGCACACACACATAAACATACACAGTTAATGAGATTTATTGGTATTTTGCTGACAGCTTTGCCCATTTGTATCCAATTATCAGAAACTATGAGGCATTGCTATTTCTTGGTACTGTTATATTGGCACCATATTTAAGATCTGCAAACTCTCCCTCCCCCCTCCGGATTCCTTTTTATCTGCCGAGTCTTCAAATCTGTCATTCATTCAGCGTAGGAAGCATTTTTTTAAATAATAATTGCTGCAGCCAAATGTCTGTTGCGGCATTGGGGGTAATTTTGACTTTGTGCGATAGTGGAAAACGGGCGATATTGGATCAGCTGCCAATTACACATCTCTCCCAATTTTAACTTAATTGAAGCCAATGGAAATGAAAATCGGAAGAGATGTAAAACGGGCTGCCGATTCCCTACCACTCGGTTTACACTGCTGCACAAAGTCAAAATCCACCCCCATTGCCTTCCATTCGAGGGATGTTTGGGCTGATACTCACGAGCTATGATTGGGGTTTGCCTGCAGTACCAATGAGATAGGACAGTGAGAAAGTTCATGAAGAATACAGTGTGCTGGCTCAGAAAGATGGCAGCAGACATTTGTTGCAAAGCTTTCAGACAGGCCTGTGTAATGTGCGTGGTGAAGAACGATGTCTTCTGTTTCTGAATATCAGCTACTGGAATGAGTGCTGTGGTATGAGCAGATCACCTGGCCTCCTCCTAAGATGATACTCTCACAAATCAGATACCTGTGAAAGGATACGCATGGAACCACGAAAGATGTAGCCATGCTACCACAACTAAGAGAAAACTCTGGGTGTTGAGGGAAGCCCAAAGCAGAGCACCATTCAGTTTCAACAATTAACAGCCATCTAGAACTGGGGCTTCTTGTTGCTTTTACTCATAGTTTTGTGGAATAATCCATCTTTGAACACTGTATTACACAGCTACTGTCTATGAGCGCATTTACACAAGGTTAATATAGATGCGTATCAGTTTTGGCTAAACATGTGTCGTGTGAATAGGGTGTCAACTGACTCAGAAGCGAAACGGAGTCAGACTCCCTCCTTCAGAGAATATCACTCTGCCTCACTTCAATGTCAGATCGGCCCATGACTCCAGATTCAGGCTGCATTTACACTCTGTACCAACTCTACAACTGTAGTGTGAATGTACCCCAAGTCACCCTGCCTGAGCAACAGTCAACAGAAACATCGGCCGGAATTTTGCCTACCTGGGCGGGTCCGGTGCGGACGGTGTCCATGGCGGGTCGCGACCCCGCTGATGGGTCCATCCCGCTGCTGAAAATGAACTTACCTTAATGGGGCCTATTAAGCCCGCTCAGCGCGTTACCCGGCCCAATTAGATGGAGCGGTTCTGGTGACGTCATTCATGACATGTTTTCAGCCGGTATCTTTAAAGGGGCCATGGTCACATTACATTTGAAGTTTAATCTAACATAGTGCTGTCAGTGCACTACAGCATTGGGGTGCTGCAAACACTGACAATCACTGCACAGAGACAGAGGGCAGCACACAGGTTCTCCGATGACTCTGTCCATATGCTTATAGAGAGAGTCAGAGCACGCAGGGAGACCAAGACAGCCTGGTTGCAGATTGCAGGGGAGGTTACAAGCAGGGATGTGGTCAGGAGGGCCTGGGTGCAGTGCCGTAAACGTTTCAATGACCTCAATAGATCAGGAAACATTAGTACAAAGCCACACTCAACCTCATCCTGATGTGCCTCTCCTCACATCCCCATCACTCTGCCTTCCCTACCTTACTCTTGCACATCCTTACTCACAGCAACTTACCTTGCACCTCCACCCATCCCTCTCTATCTACATTATCACATCCCCATCTCACTAGCCACCCCTCACACTCACCCTCATCTTAGTGGAATCATACCAACTAACAACACACAAGGGTAGGCACTTGGGTGTTTTATCCAATGTTTATGTAAAGTTTCTGTTAATGTGTTGTCAAACATAAAAATCTTTATTTTTAACACTTTTTGGTCTTGGACAGATTTGCGTGCATCTTTGGTAGAGGCTTAGTGAGTTGCAGTGAATGGTGAGACATAACGGTACCCCTCCCACAATGGTAATGAGTGTGAAAGGAATGGCTTGGTCATTGCAGGGATGCTTTATGGTGTTGGTGTGGGTTGGTGCCAACCTGGCGCATCATGTGGCAGCCAGGGTGTACAGCGTCAAGTGAAGTAAATCTGGTCATGATGAGGCCATCCCTGGCCTCCCGGGCAGCAATGTGCTCGGGTGCTGATTCCCTCTGTCCTGTGCAGCATCAGGTGATTGCGGAGAAGGTTGGTGTGGATGTTGGTACCGCTGGTGTTGGGGCTCATCGTGGTCCGATTCTGAGGACCAAGGTGAGACAATATAAAGGGAACCCATGTTGATGGAATAGATGGCAGATGAAGTAGAGATGACAGAAGCATTCTGTCAATGGTCAGAAAGTTCTTCCAATGAGGTGACACTGGATGGAGACTTTGCTGGAAAGACTTGCAGCCTGCAGAATCTGTGCTGGAAATGGACTGAGAAACAGTTTGAGGCTGAGGAAAGTGATCATCGGTCAGGTGGGAGTTTTTACTGTACATTTGAAGCTGTCCAGTAATCAGCTGGAGCAATGACCACTGAACTCCTGCCTCAGGTTGACAGACGTGGTTCCTGAGCAGCGTGGTTCCCGTGGCCATGCAGGGAAATTTAAAAAGTAAGTGGAAAAAGGCTCTTAAGTGTCTGTAAACTATCTGATGATGATCTCAATTGGGTCGCCCGCCGCTGCCGGTCGGGTCGGCTCCGCGATGACAGACGCGCCTGGGGGAAAGACGTGTGGGGGCGGGATAACAACGGGTTCCTGACCCGCTGTCAAAAATAACAACTTTCCCACCCGGCCCGCCTCCGATCGCGCCCGCTATCACCCCGGAGAATTCCGGCCCTCATTTTAAGTTTTTCTTTTCCAACAAACACACAAGTATTTTCTGTCCATGACTCTGACTTTAAGAATAATAAAGTAATGAGTGCAAAAGACATGCCTTTTCAGGCCTGAAGGCACCTTCTCTGGAGTTCAACAGCACAATAAAACATTTATCCCACTTAACAATATACTGTCTTTGAACAGCTGCATTGTATAATTAACTGCCGAAGAATGCACATATGGCTCACAGTTTTGATTCTCTACCTGTCAGCAATATATATGCCAGCTCCAACAAGTATTGAGGAAATTGTCACTGGCATGTCTACTGCCTTGGCAATGTGATATGGTCGTGATGGTTAAGGTGTCCATCACTACCACAGCACAATGGGCTAAGCCTTATTATGACTCCCTTGTTGGAACTTGTTAAGATTACACCCAATAAAAGGATGACTGCTTCTGCTCGTCTCCTAGGAGATGCAGTTCCTTCAAAACTGGATAACTTTATTTTACAGCTAAGGGGTAGTCAGCCCCAGAATGCAGTTGGGTTCAATACTTCCTTGATTTGTTCTCAAAACAGACGCTTCCTCTCAAAGTGCACCTCAGTCGCGTTTCATCGTAACATCAATGCCTCAGATCTTCAGTCACCTCTTTCTGTTCACCGCACTGCCTCACAGACACACCTAATTTCAATATTCCTTTGCGATTGATGACAAATGCCATTTAAACCATCAGCAATGATCGGAAAGAAGAGTTTAAAAAAAAAAACGGGCATTATACTGTTTCCTTTTAACCGACACAAATAAACTATTGAAACAGTAAGGCAAAGAATTGCAGAATGCAGCATGTGCACCTGAATCCTGCACACATTTGTACAATAAAATTAAATGTGCAAATAAGATGAAATCAGAAATACAGAGGTAACCGAAAATTTTAAGCAGTTGATCGCAGCGCTCATAAACCTCCCCACAAGAGTGGTTTCGTTGAAACTCTGCATGGCTCTGATTTTTCTTTGACAAAAAACAACACCAAAGAGAATGAAGCTTAACCTCCAGCAAGCTTGCCTGTAAAAACTGGCAAGATTTGTACGAATCTATTCTTGCCTCTGACATTTCTGGCACAGACAACAGACAGAATGGACTCCCTGCTGTTTTATTCCTTTACATATGGAAGGGTATGGGGGAGAAAATTCCAAACTCCAGAAATAACTGCCCTAGTCGTCGCAGGTTAGAATTTGAATTAGTTTGCTCTGGTGCTTTGAGTCTGGACATTGGCTGGTATTATAGATCAAATGCCTGGAACCCAATAATTTTCTCCAGAAATCACTCACCTGCACCAGTGGTTACCACAAGCTTGGCTCGGCTGCGAGCTCCATCTCCTTTTGTTGTGTAAGCTGTCACAGTGACAGAGTAGGTAGTTTCAGGAAAAAGCCCAGAAATGAGCATCTCCTGTACACAAAAAAAAGGCAAAAAAAAATAAACACGACAATGAGAATTTCTTCTGTAGTTTTCGCGCATCAGTCAGCAGTTCAGGTCTCTGAATAATGAGGAACGAGAGCAAATTGGAGGGTGCAAAACTTAATCTATATTGTACTGATGTTAAACATGTATTAACCTTTTGAGTAGCAGATATTGTCAGTCTTTCAAACACACCTACGTTTCTTTTCCTCCCACAGCAGTTTCTGCACAGTTCAAATGCTCAATTGCAAATTTCAATTAGAAAGTGTTAAGATCCATACATTTTTAATTCATCGCATTGTTCAAGCAAACATCATTTTACACTTTGGTACAAAAGCTGTTACTCAGGGTTAATATGCTGTGTTTGTGCAGCTGTGAAATCAGTTGTCTTTTGTTGTTACAGTCTTTAAAAGAACGAACGATAAGGGCAGAATTTATTGTAACTTGTCCTATCTGTTCCCTGCCCTTGTACAAACACAGGGTTGGATTTACGTCTTCACCACCTGGGCAGTAATCGGTCAGAGCAAATCGGGACAGTAATCAGTCGGATATCGGGACAGAAATTAATCGTGGATCGGGACAGTAATCAGTCGGATCGGGACAGTAATCAGTCAGATATCGGGACAGAAATCAATCATGGATCGGGACAGTAATCAGTCGGATCGGGAGAGTAATCAGTCGGAGCGGGACAGTAATCAGTCGGATATCGGGACAGAAATCAAACGTGGATCGGGAGAGTAATCAGTCGGATCGGGACAGTAATCAGTCGGAGCGGGACAGTAATCAGTCGGAGCGGGACAGTAATCAGTCGGAGCGGGACAGTAATCAGTCGGAGCGGGACAGTAATCAGTCGGAGCGGGACAGTAATCAGTCGGATCGGGACAGTAATCAGTAGGAGCGGGACAGTAATAAGTCGGAGCGGGACAGTAATAAGTCGGAGCGGGACAGCAATAAGTCGGAGCGGGACAGTAATCAGTCGGAGCGTGACAGTAATCAGTCAGAAATCGGGACAGTAATCAGTCGGAAATCGGGACAGTGATCAGTCGGAGATCGGGACAGTGATCAGTCGGAGATCGGGACAGTGTTCAGTCGGAGATCGGGACAGTGATCAGTCGGAGATCGGGACAGTGATCAGTCAGAGATCGGGACAGTGATCAGTCGGAGCGGGACAGTAATCAGTCGGAGCGGGACAGTAATCAGTCGGAGCGGGACAGTAATCAGTCGGAGCGGGACAGTAATCAGTCGGGGAACGGGACAGCAATCAGTCGGATCGGGACAGTAATCAGTCGGAGATCGGGACAGTAATCAGTCGGAGCGGGACAGTAATCAGTCGGAGCGGGACAGTAATCAGTCGGAGCGGGACAGTAATCAGTCGGAGCGGGACAGTGATCAGTCGGAGCGGGACAGTGATCAGTCGGAGCGGGACAGTAATCAGTCGGAGAGCGAGACAGTGATCAGTCGGAGATCTGGACAGTGATCAGTCGGAGCGGGACAGTAATCAGTCGGAGCGGGACAGTAATCAGTCGGAGATCGGGACAGTAATCAGTCGGAGATCGGGACAGTAATCAGTCGGAGATCGGGACAGTAATCAGTCGGAGATCGGGACAGTAATCAGTCGGAGCGGGCCAGTAATCAGTCGGAGCGGGACAGTAATCAGTCAGAAATCGGGACAATGATCAGTCGGACTGGGGAACACTCATCAGTGGGAGCGGGACAGAAATCAGTCGGAGATCGGGACAGTAATCAGTCGGAGCGGGACAATAATCAGTCGGAGCGGGACAGTGATCAGTCGGAGCGGGACAGTGATCAGTCGGAGCGGGACAGTAATCAGTCGGAGCGGGACAGTAATCAGTCGGAGCGGGACAGTAATCAGTCGGAGCGGGACAGTAATCAGTCGGAGCGAGACAGTAATCAGTCGGAGCGAGACAGTAATCAGTCGGAGCGGGACAGTAATCAGTCGGTGCGGGACAGTAATCAGTCGGAGCGGGACAGTAATAAGTCGGATCGGGACAGTAATCAGTAGGAGCGGGACAGTAATAAGTCGGAGCGGGACAGTAATAAGTCGGAGCTGGACAGTAAAAAGTCGGAGCGGGACAGTAATCAGTCGGAGCGGGACAGTAATCAGTCGGAGCGTGACAGTAATCAGTCAGAAATCGGGACAGTAATCAGTCGGAAATCGGGACAGTGATCAGTCGGAGATCGGGACAGTGATCAGTCGGAGATCGGGACAGTGTTCAGTCGGAGATCGGGACAGAAATCAGTCGGAGATCGGGACAGTAATCAGTCGGAGCGGGACAATAATCAGTCGGAGCGGGACAGTGATCAGTCGGAGCGGGACAGTGATCAGTCGGAGCGGGACAGTAATCAGTCGGAGCGGGACAGTAATCAGTCGGAGCGGGACAGTAATCAGTCGGAGCGGGACAGTAATCAGTCGGAGCGAGACAGTAATCAGTCGGAGCGAGACAGTAATCAGTCGGAGCGGGACAGTAATCAGTCGGTGCGGGACAGTAATCAGTCGGAGCGGGACAGTAATAAGTCGGATCGGGACAGTAATCAGTAGGAGCGGGACAGTAATAAGTCGGAGCGGGACAGTAATAAGTCGGAGCTGGACAGTAAAAAGTTGGAGCGGGACAGTAATCAGTCGGAGCGGGACAGTAATCAGTCGGAGCGTGACAGTAATCAGTCAGAAATCGGGACAGTAATCAGTCGGAAATCGGGACAGTGATCAGTCGGAGATCGGGACAGTGATCAGTCGGAGATCGGGACAGTGTTCAGTCGGAGATCGGGACAGTGATCAGTCGGAGATCGGGACAGTGATCAGTCAGAGATCGGGACAGTGATCAGTCGGAGCGGGACAGTAATCAGTCGGAGCGGGACAGTAATCAGTCGGAGCGGGACAGTAATCAGTCGGGGAACGGGACAGCAATCAGTCGGATCGGGACAGTAATCAGTCGGAGATCGGGACAGTAATCAGTCGGAGCGGGACAGTAATCAGTCGGAGCGGGACAGTAATCAGTCGGAGCGGGACAGTAATCAGTCGGAGCGGGACAGTAATCAGTCGGAGCGGGACAGTGATCAGTCGGAGCGGGACAGTGATCAGTCGGAGCGGGACAGTAATCAGTCGGAGAGCGAGACAGTGATCAGTCGGAGATCTGGACAGTGATCAGTCGGAGCGGGACAGTAATCAGTCGGAGATCGGGACAGTAATCAGTCGGAGATCGGGACAGTAATCAGTCGGAGATCGGGACAGTAATCAGTCGGAGATCGGGACAGTAATCAGTCGGAGCGGGCCAGTAATCAGTCGGAGCGGGACAGTAATCAGTCAGAAATCGGGACAATGATCAGTCGGACTGGGGAACACTCATCAGTCGGAGCGGGACAGTAATCAGTCGGAGCGGGACAGTGATCAGTCGGAGCGGGACAGTGATCAGTCGGAGCGGGACAGTAATCAGTCGGAGCGGGACAGTAATCAGTCGGAGCGGGACAGTAATCAGTCGGAGCGGGACAGTAATCAGTCGGAGCGAGACAGTAATCAGTCGGAGCGAGACAGTAATCAGTCGGAGCGGGACAGTAATCAGTCGGTGCGGGACAGTAATCAGTCGGAGCGGGACAGTAATAAGTCGGATCGGGACAGTAATCAGTAGGAGCGGGACAGTAATAAGTCGGAGCGGGACAGTAATAAGTCGGAGCTGGACAGTAATAAGTCGGAGCGGGACAGTAATCAGTCGGAGCGGGACAGTAATCAGTCGGAGCGTGACAGTAATCAGTCAGAAATCGGGACAGTAATCAGTCGGAGATCGGGACAGTAATCAGTCGGGGATCGGGACAGTAATCAGTCGGAGATCGGGACAGCAATCAGTCGGAGCGGGACAGCAATCAGTCGGAAATCAGGACAGCGATCAGTCGGAGATCGGGACAGTGATCAGTCAGAGATCGGGACAGTGATCAGTCGGAGATCGGGACAGTGATCAGTCGGAGCGGGACAGTAATCAGTCGGAGCGGGACAGTGATCAGTCGGAGCGGGACAGTAATCAGTCGGAGCGGGACAGTAATCAGTCGGAGCGGGACAGTAATCAGTCGGAGCGGGACAGTGATCAGTCGGAGCGGGACAGTGATCAGTCGGAGAGCGAGACAGTGATCAGTCGGAGCGGGACAGTAATCAGTCGGAGAGCGAGACAGTGATCAGTCGGAGATCAGGACAGTGATCAGTCGGAGCGGGACAGTAATCAGTCGGAGATCGGGACAGTAATCAGTCGGAGATCGGGACAGTAATCAGTCGGAGATCGGGACAGAAATCAGTCGGAGATCGGGACAGTAATCAGTCGGAGATCGGGACAGTAATCAGTCGGAGCGGGACAGTGATCAGTCGGAGCGGGACAGTGATCAGTCGGAGCGGGACAGTGATCAGTCGGAGCGGGACAGTAATCAGTCGGAGAGCGAGGCAGTGATCAGTCGGAGATCGGGACAGTGATCAGTCGGAGCGGGACAGTAATCAGTCGGAGATCGGGACAGTAATCAGTCGGAGATCGGGACAGTAATCAGTCGGAGATCGGGACAGTAATCAGTCGGAGATCGGGACGGTAATCAGTCGGAGATCAGGACAGTAATCAGTCGGAGATCGGGACAGTAATCGGTCGCAGCGAGACAGTAATCGGTCGGAGCAGGACAGTGATCAGTCGGAGCGGGACAGTAATCAGTCGGAGATCGGGACAGTAATCTGTCGGAGATCGGGAGGGTGATCAGTTGGAGCGGGACAGTAATCAGTCGGAGATCGGGACAGTAATCAGTCGGAGATCGGGACAGTAATCAGTCGGAGATCAGGACAGTAATCAGTCGGAGATCGGGACAGTAATCAGTCGGAGCTCGGGACAGTGATCAGTCGGAGATCGGGACAGTGATCTGTCGGAGATCGGGAGAGTGATCAGTCGGAGCGGGACAGTAATCAGTCGGAGATCGAGACAGTAATCAGTCAGAGCGGGACAGTAATCAGTCAGAGATCGGGACAGTAAGCAGTCGGAGATCGGGACAGTAATCAGTCGGAGATCGGGACAGTAATCAGTCGGAGATCGGGACAGTAATCAGTCGGAGATCGGGACAGTAATCAGTCGGAGATCGGGACAGTAATCAGTCGGAGATCGGGACAGTAATCAGTCGGAGATCGGGACAGTAATCAGTCGGAGATCGGGACAGTAATCAGTCGGAGCTGGACAGTAATCAGTCGGAGCGGGACAGTAATCAGTCGGAGCCGGACAGTAATCAGTCGGAGCGGGACAGTAATCAGTCGGAGATCGGGACAGTGATTAGTCGGAGCGCGACAGTGATCAGTCGGAGATCGGGAAAGTAATCAGTCGGAGATCAGGACAGTAGTCAGTCGGAGATCGGGACAGTAATCAGTTGGAGATCGGGAAAGTAATCAGTCGGAGATCGGGACAGTAATCAGTCGGAGATCGGGACAGTAGTCAGTCGGAGATCGGGACAGTAATCAGTCGGAGATCGACACAGTAATCAGTCAGAGATCGGGACAGTAATCAGTCGGAGATCGGGACAGTAATCAGTCGGAGCGGGAAAGCAATCAGTCAGAGAACGGGACAGTAATCAGTCGGAGATCGGGACAGTAATCAGTCGGAGCGGGACAGTAATCAGTCAGAGATCGGGACAGTAATCAGTCGGAGATCGGGACAGTGATCAGTCGGAGATCGGGACAGTGATCAGTCGGAGATCGGGACAGTGATCAGTCGGAGATCAGGAGAGTGATCAGTCGGAGCGGGACAGTAATCAGTCGGAGATCGAGACAGTAATCAGTCAGAGCGGGACAGTAATCAGTCGGAGACCGGGACAGTAATCAGTCGGAGATCGGGACAGTAATCAGTCGGAGATCGGGACAGTAATCAGTCGGAGCTGGACAGTAATTAGTCGGAGCGGGACAGTAATCAGTCGGAGCGGGACAGTAATCAGTCGGAGCGGGACAGTAATCAGTCGTAGATCGGGACAGTGATCAGTCGGAGCGCGACAGTGATCAGTCGGAGATCGGGAAAGTAATCAGTCGGAGATCGGGACAGTAATCAGTCGGAGATCGGGACAGTAGTTAGTCGGAGATCGGGACAGTAATCAGTCGGAGCAGGACAGCGATCAGTCGGAGCGGGACAGCGATCAGTCGGAAATCGGGACAGCGATCAGTCGGAGATCGGGACAGTGATCAGTCGGAGATCGGGACAGTGATCAGTCGGAGAGCGGGACAGTAATCAGTCGGAGATCGGGACAGTAATCAGTCGGAGATCGGGACAGTAATCAGTCGGAGATCAGGACAGTAATCAGTCGGAGATCGGGACAGTAATCGGTCGGAGCGAGACAGTAATCAGTCGGAGCGGGACAGTGATCAGTCGGAGTGGGACAGTAATCAGTCGGCGATCGGGACAGTAATCAGTCGGAGATCGGGAGAGTGATCAGTTGGAGCGGGACAGTAATCAGTCGGAGATCGGGACAGTAATCAGTCGGAGATCGGGACAGTAAACAGTCGGAGATCAGGACAGTAATCAGTCGGAGATCGGCACAGTGATAAGTCGGAGCGAGGCAGTAATCAGTCGGAGCGGGACAGTAATCAGTCGGAGCGGGACAGTAATCAGTCGGAGCGGGACAGTAATCAGTCAGAGATCGGGACAGTAATCAGTCGGAGATCGGGACAGTGATCAGTCGCAGATTGGGACAGTGATCAGTCGGAGATCGGGAGAGTGATCAGTCGGAGCGGGACAGTAATCAGTCGGAGATCGAGACAGTAATCAGTCAGAGCGGGACAGTAATCAGTCAGAGATCGGGACAGTAATCAGTCGGAGATCGGGACAGTAATCAGTCGGAGATCGGGACAGTAATCAGTCGGAGATCGGGACAGTAATCAGTCGGAGATCGGGACAGTAATCAGTCGGAGATCGGGACAGTAATCAGTCGGAGCGGGACAGTAATCAGTCGGAGCGGGACAGTAATCAGTCGGAGCGGGACAGTAATCAGTCGGAGCGGGACAGTAATCAGTCGTAGCGGGACAGTAATCAATCGGAGATCGAGACAGTAATCAGTCGGAGATCGGGACAGTAATCAGTCGGAGATCGGGACAGTAATCAGTCGGAGCGGGACAGTAATCAGTCGGAGCGGGACAGTAATCAGTCGGAGCGGGACAGTAATCAGTCGGAGGTCGGGACAGTAATCAGTCGGGGATCGGGACAGTAATCAGTCGGAGATCGGGACAGTAATCAGTCGGAGCGGGACAGTAATCAGTCGGAGCGGGACAGTAATCAGTCGGAGCGGCACAGTAATCAGTCGGAGCGGGACAGTAATCAGTCGGAGCGGGACAGTAATCAGTCGGAGTTCGGGACAGTGATCAGTCGGAGCGGGACAGTGAACAGTCGGAGATCGGGACAGTTATCAGTCGGAGGTCGGGACAGCAATCAGGAGGAGCGGGAAAGTAATCAGTCGGAGATCGGGACAGTGATCAGTCGGAGATCGGGACAGTGATCAGTCGGAGATCGGGACAGTAATCAGTCGGAGGTCGGGACAGTAATCAGTCGGAGGTCGGGACAGCAATCAGGAGGAGCGGGAAAGTAATCAGTCGGTGATCGGGACAGTAATCAGTCGGAGGTCGGGACAGCAATCAGTCGGAGATCGGGACAGTAATGAGTCGGAGATCGGAACAGTGATCAGTCGGAGATCGGGACAGCAATCAGGAGGAGCGGGAAAGTAATCAGTCGGTGATCGGGACAGTAATCAGTCGGAGATCGGGACAGTAATCCGTCGGAGCGGGACAGTAATCAGTCAGAGATCGGGACAGTAATCCGTCGGAGCGGGACAGTAATCAGTCAGAGATCGGGACAGTAATCAGTCGGAGATCGGGAGAGTGATCAGTCGGAGTGGGACAGTAATCAGTCGGAGATCGAGACATTAATCAGTCAGAGCGGGACAGTAATCAGTCGGGGATCGGGACAGTAATCAGTCGGGGATCGAGACAGTTATCAGTCCGAGATCGGGAGAGTAATCAGTCCGAGATCGGGTGAGTAATCAGTCGGAGATCGGGGACAGTAATCAGTCAGAGCGGGACAGCAATCAGTCGGAGATCGGGACAGTAATCAGTCGGAGATCGGGACAGTAATCAGTCGGCGATCGGGACAGTAATCAGTCGGAGCGGGACAGTAATCAGTCGGAGATCGGGACAGTAATCAGTCGGATCGGGACAGTAATCAGTCGGAGCGGGACAGTAATCAGTCGGAGCGGGACAGTAATCAGTCGGAGCGGGACAGTAATCAGTCGGAGCGGGACAGTAATCAGTCGGAGCGGGACAGTAATCAGTCAGAGATCGGGACAGTGATTAGTCGGAGCGCGACAGTGATCAGTCGGAGATCGGGAAAGTAATCAGTCGGAGATCGGGACAGTAATCAGTCGGAGATCAGGACAGTAGTCAGTCGGAGATCGGGACAGTAATCAGTCGGAGATCGGGAAAGTAATCAGTCGGAGATCGGGACAGTAATCAGTCGGAGATCAGGACAGTAGTCAGTCGGAGATCGGGACAGTAATCAGTCGGAGATCGACACAGTAATCAGTCAGAGATCGGGACAGTAATCAGTCGGAGATCGGGACAGTAATCAGTCGGAGCGGGAAAGCAATCAGTCAGAGAACGGGACAGTAATCAGTCGGAGATCGGGACAGTAATCAGTCGGAGCGGGACAGTAATCAGTCAGAGATCGGGACAGTAATCAGTCGGAGATCGGGACAGTGATCAGTCGGAGATCGGGACAGTGATCAGTCGGAGATCGGGACAGTGATCAGTCGGAGATCAGGAGAGTGATCAGTCGGAGCGGGACAGTAATCAGTCGGAGATCGAGACAGTAATCAGTCAGAGCGGGACAGTAATCAGTCGGAGACCGGGACAGTAATCAGTCGGAGATCGGGACAGTAATCAGTCGGAGATCGGGACAGTAATCAGTCGGAGCTGGACAGTAATTAGTCGGAGCGGGACAGTAATTAGTCGGAGCGGGACAGTAATCAGTCGGAGCGGGACAGTAATCAGTCGTAGATCGGGACAGTGATCAGTCGGAGCGCGACAGTGATCAGTCGGAGATCGGGAAAGTAATCATTCGGAGATCGGGACAGTGATCAGTCGGAGATCGGGACAGTAGTCAGTCGGAGATCGGGACAGTAATCAGTCGGAGCAGGACAGCGATCAGTCGGAGCGGGACAGCGATCAGTCGGAAATCGGGACAGCGATCAGTCGGAGATCGGGACAGTGATCAGTCGGAGATCGGGACAGTGATCAGTCGGAGAGCGGGACAGTAATCAGTCGGAGATCGGGACAGAAATCAGTCGGAGATCGGGACAGTAATCAGTCGGAGATCAGGACAGTAATCAGTCGGAGAGCGGGACAGTAATCGGTCGGAGCGAGACAGTAATCAGTCGGAGCGGGACAGTGATCAGTCGGAGTGGGACAGTAATCAGTCGGAGATCGGGACAGTAATCAGTCGGAGATCGGGAGAGTGATCAGTTGGAGCGGGACAGTAATCAGTCGGAGATCGGGACAGTAATCAGTTGGAGATCGGGACAGGAAACAGTCGGAGATCAGGACAGTAATCAGTCGGAGATCGGCACAGTGATAAGTCGGAGCGAGGCAGTAATCAGTCGGAGCGGGACAGTAATCAGTCGGAGCGGGACAGTAATCAGTCGGAGCGGGACAGTAATCAGTCAGAGATCGGGACAGTAATCAGTCGGAGATCGGGACAGTGATCAGTCGCAGATTGGGACAGTGATCAGTCGGAGATCGGGAGAGTGATCAGTCGGAGCGGGACAGTAATCAGTCGGAGATCGAGACAGTAATCAGTCAGAGCGGGACAGTAATCAGTCAGAGATCGGGACAGTAATCAGTCGGAGATCGGGACAGTAATCAGTCGGAGATCGGGACAGTAATCAGTCGGCGATCGGGACAGTAATCAGTCGGAGATCGGGACAGTAATCAGTCGGAGATCGGGACAGTAATCAGTCGGAGCGGGACAGTAATCAGTCGGAGCGGGACAGTAATCAGTCGGAGCGGGACAGCAATCAGTCGGAGCGGGACAGTAATCAGTCGGAGCGGGACAGTAATCAATCGGAGATCGAGACAGTAATCAGTCGGAGATCGGGACAGTAATCAGTCGGAGATCGGGACAGTAATCAGTCGGAGCGGGACAGTAATCAGTCGGAGCGGGACAGTAATCAGTCAGAGCGGGACAGTAATCAGTCGGAGATCGGGACAGTAATCAGTCGGAGCGGGACAGTAATCAGTCAGAGATCGGGACAGTAATCAGTCGGAGATCTGGACAGTGATCAGTCGGAGATCGGGACAGTGATCAGTCGGAGATCGGGACAGTGATCAGTCAGAGCGGGACAGTAATCAGTCGGGGATCGGGACAGTAATCAGTCGGGGATCGAGACAGTTATCAGTCCGAGATCGGGAGAGTAATCAGTCCGAGATCGGGAGAGTAATCAGTCGGAGATCGGGGACAGTAATCAGTCAGAGCGGGACAGCAATCAGTCGGAGATCGGGACAGTAATCAGTCGGAGATCGGGACAGTAATCAGTCGGAGATCGGGACAGTAATCAGTCGGAGATCGGGACAGTAATCAGTCGGCGATCGGGACAGTAATCAGTCGGAGATCGGGACAGTAATCAGTCGGAGCGGGACAGTAATCAGTCGGAGCGGGACAGTAATCAGTCGGAGGTCGGGACAGTAATCAGTCGGGGATCGGGACAGTAATCAGTCGGAGATCGGGACAGTAATCAGTCGGAGCGGGACAGTAATCAGTCGGAGCGGGACAGTAATCAGTCGGAGCGGCACAGTAATCAGTCGGAGCGGGACAGTAATCAGTCGGAGCGGGACAGTAATCAGTCGGAGTTCGGGACAGTGATCAGTCGGAGCGGGACAGTGAACAGTCGGAGATCGGGACAGTTATCAGTCGGAGGTCGGGACAGCAATCAGGAGGAGCGGGAAAGTAATCAGTCGGAGATCGGGACAGTGATCAGTCGGAGATCGGGACAGTGATCAGTCGGAGATCGGGACAGTGATCAGTCGGAGATCGGGACAGTAATCAGTCGGAGGTCGGGACAGTAATCAGTCGGAGGTCGGGACAGCAATCAGGAGGAGCGGGAAAGTAATCAGTCGGTGATCGGGACAGTAATCAGTCGGAGGTCGGGACAGCAATCAGTCGGAGATCGGGACAGTAATGAGTCGGAGATCGGGACAGTGATCAGTCGGAGATCGGGACAGCGATCAGGAGGAGCGGGAAAGTAATCAGTCGGTGATCGGGACAGTAATCAGTCGGAGATCGGGACAGTAATCCGTCGGAGCGGGACAGTAATCAGTCAGAGATCGGGACAGTAATCCGTCGGAGCGGGACAGTAATCAGTCAGAGATCGGGACAGTGATCAGTCGGAGATCGGGAGAGTGATCAGTCGGAGTGGGACAGTAATCAGTCGGAGATCGAGACAGTAATCAGTCAGAGCGGGACAGTAATCAGTCGGGGATCGGGACAGTAATCAGTCGGGGATCGAGACAGTTATCAGTCCGAGATCGGGAGAGTAATCAGTCCGAGATCGGGAGAGTAATCAGTCCGAGATCGGGAGAGTAATCAGTCGGAGATCGGGGACAGTAATCAGTCAGAGCGGGACAGCAATCAGTCGGAGATCGGGACAGTAATCAGTCGGAGATCGGGACAGTAATCAGTCGGAGATCGGGACAGTAATCAGTCGGAGATCGGGACAGTAATCAGTCGGCGATCGGGACAGTAATCAGTCGGAGCGGGACAGTAATCAGTCGGAGCGGGACAGTAATCAGTCGGAGATCGGGACAGTAATCAGTCGGATCGGGACAGTAATCAGTCGGAGCGGGACAGTAATCAGTCGGAGCGGGACAGTAATCAGTCGGAGCGGGACAGTAATCAGTCGGAGCGGGACAGTAATCAGTCGGAGCGGGACAGTAATCAGTCGGAGATCGGGACAGTGATTAGTCGGAGCGGGAAAGTAATCAGTCGGAGATCGGGACAGTAATCAGTCGGAGATCAGGACAGTAATCAGTCGGAGATCGGGACAGTAATCAGTCGGAGATCGGGACAGTAGTCAGTCGGAGATCGGGACAGTAATCAGTCGGAGATCGACACAGTAATCAGTCAGAGATCGGGACAGTAATCAGTCGGAGATCGGGACAGTAATCAGTCGGAGCGGGAAAGCAATCAGTCAGAGAACGGGACAGTAATCAGTCGGAGATCGGGACAGTAATCAGTCGGAGCGGGACAGTAATCAGTCAGAGATCGGGACAGTAATCAGTCGGAGATCGGGACAGTGATCAGTCGGAGATCGGGACAGTGATCAGTCGGAGATCGGGACAGTGATCAGTCGGAGATCAGGAGAGTGATCAGTCGGAGCGGGACAGTAATCAGTCGGAGATCGAGACAGTAATCAGTCAGAGCGGGACAGTAATCAGTCGGAGACCGGGACAGTAATCAGTCGGATATCGGGACAGTGATCAGTCGGAGCGGGACAGTGAACAGTCGGAGATCGGGACAGTTATCAGTCGGAGGTCGGGACAGCAATCAGGAGGAGCGGGAAAGTAATCAGTCGGAGATCGGGACAGTGATCAGTCGGAGATCGGGACAGTGATCAGTCGGAGATCGGGACAGTGATCAGTCGGAGATCGGGACAGTAATCAGTCGGAGGTCGGGACAGTAATCAGTCGGAGGTCGGGACAGCAATCAGGAGGAGCGGGAAAGTAATCAGTCGGTGATCGGGACAGTAATCAGTCGGAGGTCGGGACAGTAATGAGTCGGAGATCGGGACAGTGATCAGTCGGAGATCGGGACAGCGATCAGGAGGAGCGGGAAAGTAATCAGTCGGTGATCGGGACAGTAATCAGTCGGAGATCGGGACAGTAATCCGTCGGAGCGGGACAGTAATCAGTCAGAGATCGGGACAGTAATCCGTCGGAGCGGGACAGTAATCAGTCAGAGATCGGGACAGTAATCAGTCGGAGATCGGGAGAGTGATCAGTCGGAGTGGGACAGTAATCAGTCGGAGATCGAGACAGTAATCAGTCAGAGCGTGACAGTAATCAGTCGGGGATCGGGACAGTAATCAGTCGGGGATCGAGACAGTTATCAGTCCGAGATCGGGAGAGTAATCAGTCCGAGATCGGGAGAGTAATCAGTCGGAGATCGGGGACAGTAATCAGTCAGAGCGGGACAGCAATCAGTCGGAGATCGGGACAGTAATCAGTCGGAGATCGGGACAGTAATCAGTCGGAGATCGGGACAGTAATCAGTCGGAGATCGGGACAGTAATCAGTCGGCGATCGGGACAGTAATCAGTCGGAGCGGGACAGTAATCAGTCGGAGCGGGACAGTAATCAGTCGGAGATCGGGACAGTAATCAGTCGGATCGGGACAGTAATCAGTCGGAGCAGGACAGTAATCAGTCGGAGATCGGGACAGTAATCAGTCGGAGATCAGGACAGTAGTCAGTCGGAGATCGGGACAGTAATCAGTCGGAGATCGGGAAAGTAATCAGTCGGAGATCGGGACAGTAATCAGTCGGAGATCAGGACAGTAGTCAGTCGGAGATCGGGACAGTAATCAGTCGGAGATCGACACAGTAATCAGTCAGAGATCGGGACAGTAATCAGTCGGAGATCGGGACAGTAATCAGTCGGAGCGGGAAAGCAATCAGTCAGAGAACGGGACAGTAATCAGTCGGAGATCGGGACAGTAATCAGTCGGAGCGGGACAGTAATCAGTCGGAGATCGGGACAGTAATCAGTCGGAGATCAGGACAGTAGTCAGTCGGAGATCGGGACAGTAATCAGTCGGAGATCGACACAGTAATCAGTCAGAGATCGGGACAGTAATCAGTCGGAGATCGGGACAGTAATCAGTCGGAGCGGGAAAGCAATCAGTCAGAGAACGGGACAGTAATCAGTCGGAGATCGGGACAGTAATCAGTCGGAGCGGGACAGTAATCAGTCAGAGATCGGGACAGTAATCAGTCGGAGATCGGGACAGTGATCAGTCGGAGATCGGGACAGTGATCAGTCGGAGATCGGGACAGTGATCAGTCGGAGATCAGGAGAGTGATCAGTCGGAGCGGGACAGTAATCAGTCGGAGATCGAGACAGTAATCAGTCAGAGCGGGACAGTAATCAGTCGGAGACCGGGACAGTAATCAGTCGGAGATCGGGACAGTAATCAGTCGGAGATCGGGACAGTAATCAGTCGGAGCTGGACAGTAATTAGTCGGAGCGGGACAGTAATTAGTCGGAGCGGGACAGTAATCAGTCGGAGCGGGACAGTAATCAGTCGTAGATCGGGACAGTGATCAGTCGGAGCGCGACAGTGATCAGTCGGAGATCGGGAAAGTAATCATTCGGAGATCGGGACAGTGATCAGTCGGAGATCGGGACAGTAGTCAGTCGGAGATCGGGACAGTAATCAGTCGGAGCAGGACAGCGATCAGTCGGAGCGGGACAGCGATCAGTCGGAAATCGGGACAGCGATCAGTCGGAGATCGGGACAGTGATCAGTCGGAGATCGGGACAGTGATCAGTCGGAGAGCGGGACAGTAATCAGTCGGAGATCGGGACAGAAATCAGTCGGAGATCGGGACAGTAATCAGTCGGAGATCAGGACAGTAATCAGTCGGAGATCGGGACAGTAATCGGTCGGAGCGAGACAGTAATCAGTCGGAGCGGGACAGTGATCAGTCGGAGTGGGACAGTAATCAGTCGGAGATCGGGACAGTAATCAGTCGGAGATCGGGAGAGTGATCAGTTGGAGCGGGACAGTAATCAGTCGGAGATCGGGACAGTAATCAGTTGGAGATCGGGACAGGAAACAGTCGGAGATCAGGACAGTAATCAGTCGGAGATCGGCACAGTGATAAGTCGGAGCGAGGCAGTAATCAGTCGGAGCGGGACAGTAATCAGTCGGAGCGGGACAGTAATCAGTCGGAGCGGGACAGTAATCAGTCAGAGATCGGGACAGTAATCAGTCGGAGATCGGGACAGTGATCAGTCGCAGATTGGGACAGTGATCAGTCGGAGATCGGGAGAGTGATCAGTCGGAGCGGGACAGTAATCAGTCGGAGATCGAGACAGTAATCAGTCAGAGCGGGACAGTAATCAGTCAGAGATCGGGACAGTAATCAGTCGGAGATCGGGACAGTAATCAGTCGGAGATCGGGACAGTAATCAGTCGGCGATCGGGACAGTAATCAGTCGGAGATCGGGACAGTAATCAGTCGGAGATCGGGACAGTAATCAGTCGGAGCGGGACAGTAATCAGTCGGAGCGGGACAGTAATCAGTCGGAGCGGGACAGCAATCAGTCGGAGCGGGACAGTAATCAGTCGGAGCGGGACAGTAATCAATCGGAGATCGAGACAGTAATCAGTCGGAGATCGGGACAGTAATCAGTCGGAGATCGGGACAGTAATCAGTCGGAGCGGGACAGTAATCAGTCGGAGCGGGACAGTAATCAGTCAGAGCGGGACAGTAATCAGTCGGAGATCGGGACAGTAATCAGTCGGAGCGGGACAGTAATCAGTCAGAGATCGGGACAGTAATCAGTCGGAGATCTGGACAGTGATCAGTCGGAGATCGGGACAGTGATCAGTCGGAGATCGGGACAGTGATCAGTCAGAGCGGGACAGTAATCAGTCGGGGATCGGGACAGTAATCAGTCGGGGATCGAGACAGTTATCAGTCCGAGATCGGGAGAGTAATCAGTCCGAGATCGGGAGAGTAATCAGTCGGAGATCGGGGACAGTAATCAGTCAGAGCGGGACAGCAATCAGTCGGAGATCGGGACAGTAATCAGTCGGAGATCGGGACAGTAATCAGTCGGAGATCGGGACAGTAATCAGTCGGAGATCGGGACAGTAATCAGTCGGCGATCGGGACAGTAATCAGTCGGAGATCGGGACAGTAATCAGTCGGAGCGGGACAGTAATCAGTCGGAGCGGGACAGTAATCAGTCGGAGGTCGGGACAGTAATCAGTCGGGGATCGGGACAGTAATCAGTCGGAGATCGGGACAGTAATCAGTCGGAGCGGGACAGTAATCAGTCGGAGCGGGACAGTAATCAGTCGGAGCGGCACAGTAATCAGTCGGAGCGGGACAGTAATCAGTCGGAGCGGGACAGTAATCAGTCGGAGTTCGGGACAGTGATCAGTCGGAGCGGGACAGTGAACAGTCGGAGATCGGGACAGTTATCAGTCGGAGGTCGGGACAGCAATCAGGAGGAGCGGGAAAGTAATCAGTCGGAGATCGGGACAGTGATCAGTCGGAGATCGGGACAGTGATCAGTCGGAGATCGGGACAGTGATCAGTCGGAGATCGGGACAGTAATCAGTCGGAGGTCGGGACAGTAATCAGTCGGAGGTCGGGACAGCAATCAGGAGGAGCGGGAAAGTAATCAGTCGGTGATCGGGACAGTAATCAGTCGGAGGTCGGGACAGCAATCAGTCGGAGATCGGGACAGTAATGAGTCGGAGATCGGGACAGTGATCAGTCGGAGATCGGGACAGCGATCAGGAGGAGCGGGAAAGTAATCAGTCGGTGATCGGGACAGTAATCAGTCGGAGATCGGGACAGTAATCCGTCGGAGCGGGACAGTAATCAGTCAGAGATCGGGACAGTAATCCGTCGGAGCGGGACAGTAATCAGTCAGAGATCGGGACAGTGATCAGTCGGAGATCGGGAGAGTGATCAGTCGGAGTGGGACAGTAATCAGTCGGAGATCGAGACAGTAATCAGTCAGAGCGGGACAGTAATCAGTCGGGGATCGGGACAGTAATCAGTCGGGGATCGAGACAGTTATCAGTCCGAGATCGGGAGAGTAATCAGTCCGAGATCGGGAGAGTAATCAGTCGGAGATCGGGGACAGTAATCAGTCAGAGCGGGACAGCAATCAGTCGGAGATCGGGACAGTAATCAGTCGGAGATCGGGACAGTAATCAGTCGGAGATCGGGACAGTAATCAGTCGGAGATCGGGACAGTAATCAGTCGGCGATCGGGACAGTAATCAGTCGGAGCGGGACAGTAATCAGTCGGAGCGGGACAGTAATCAGTCGGAGATCGGGACAGTAATCAGTCGGATCGGGACAGTAATCAGTCGGAGCGGGACAGTAATCAGTCGGAGCGGGACAGTAATCAGTCGGAGCGGGACAGTAATCAGTCGGAGCGGGACAGTAATCAGTCGGAGCGGGACAGTAATCAGTCGGAGATCGGGACAGTGATTAGTCGGAGCGGGAAAGTAATCAGTCGGAGATCGGGACAGTAATCAGTCGGAGATCAGGACAGTAATCAGTCGGAGATCGGGACAGTAATCAGTCGGAGATCGGGACAGTAGTCAGTCGGAGATCGGGACAGTAATCAGTCGGAGATCGACACAGTAATCAGTCAGAGATCGGGACAGTAATCAGTCGGAGATCGGGACAGTAATCAGTCGGAGCGGGAAAGCAATCAGTCAGAGAACGGGACAGTAATCAGTCGGAGATCGGGACAGTAATCAGTCGGAGCGGGACAGTAATCAGTCAGAGATCGGGACAGTAATCAGTCGGAGATCGGGACAGTGATCAGTCGGAGATCGGGACAGTGATCAGTCGGAGATCGGGACAGTGATCAGTCGGAGATCAGGAGAGTGATCAGTCGGAGCGGGACAGTAATCAGTCGGAGATCGAGACAGTAATCAGTCAGAGCGGGACAGTAATCAGTCGGAGACCGGGACAGTAATCAGTCGGAGTTCGGGACAGTGATCAGTCGGAGCGGGACAGTGAACAGTCGGAGATCGGGACAGTTATCAGTCGGAGGTCGGGACAGCAATCAGGAGGAGCGGGAAAGTAATCAGTCGGAGATCGGGACAGTGATCAGTCGGAGATCGGGACAGTGATCAGTCGGAGATCGGGACAGTGATCAGTCGGAGATCGGGACAGTAATCAGTCGGAGGTCGGGACAGTAATCAGTCGGAGGTCGGGACAGCAATCAGGAGGAGCGGGAAAGTAATCAGTCGGTGATCGGGACAGTAATCAGTCGGAGGTCGGGACAGTAATGAGTCGGAGATCGGGACAGTGATCAGTCGGAGATCGGGACAGCGATCAGGAGGAGCGGGAAAGTAATCAGTCGGTGATCGGGACAGTAATCAGTCGGAGATCGGGACAGTAATCCGTCGGAGCGGGACAGTAATCAGTCAGAGATCGGGACAGTAATCCGTCGGAGCGGGACAGTAATCAGTCAGAGATCGGGACAGTAATCAGTCGGAGATCGGGAGAGTGATCAGTCGGAGTGGGACAGTAATCAGTCGGAGATCGAGACAGTAATCAGTCAGAGCGGGACAGTAATCAGTCGGGGATCGGGACAGTAATCAGTCGGGGATCGAGACAGTTATCAGTCCGAGATCGGGAGAGTAATCAGTCCGAGATCGGGAGAGTAATCAGTCGGAGATCGGGGACAGTAATCAGTCAGAGCGGGACAGCAATCAGTCGGAGATCGGGACAGTAATCAGTCGGAGATCGGGACAGTAATCAGTCGGAGATCGGGACAGTAATCAGTCGGAGATCGGGACAGTAATCAGTCGGCGATCGGGACAGTAATCAGTCGGAGCGGGACAGTAATCAGTCGGAGCGGGACAGTAATCAGTCGGAGATCGGGACAGTAATCAGTCGGATCGGGACAGTAATCAGTCGGAGCAGGACAGTAATCAGTCGGAGATCGGGACAGTAATCAGTCGGAGATCAGGACAGTAGTCAGTCGGAGATCGGGACAGTAATCAGTCGGAGATCGGGAAAGTAATCAGTCGGAGATCGGGACAGTAATCAGTCGGAGATCAGGACAGTAGTCAGTCGGAGATCGGGACAGTAATCAGTCGGAGATCGACACAGTAATCAGTCAGAGATCGGGACAGTAATCAGTCGGAGATCGGGACAGTAATCAGTCGGAGCGGGAAAGCAATCAGTCAGAGAACGGGACAGTAATCAGTCGGAGATCGGGACAGTAATCAGTCGGAGCGGGACAGTAATCAGTCAGAGATCGGGACAGTAATCAGTCGGAGATCGGGACAGTGATCAGTCGGAGATCGGGACAGTGATCAGTCGGAGATCGGGACAGTGATCAGTCGGAGATCAGGAGAGTGATCAGTCGGAGCGGGACAGTAATCAGTCGGAGATCGAGACAGTAATCAGTCAGAGCGGGACAGTAATCAGTCGGAGACCGGGACAGTAATCAGTCGGAGTTCGGGACAGTGATCAGTCGGAGCGGGACAGTGAACAGTCGGAGATCGGGACAGTTATCAGTCGGAGGTCGGGACAGCAATCAGGAGGAGCGGGAAAGTAATCAGTCGGAGATCGGGACAGTGATCAGTCGGAGATCGGGACAGTGATCAGTCGGAGATCGGGACAGTGATCAGTCGGAGATCGGGACAGTAATCAGTCGGAGGTCGGGACAGTAATCAGTCGGAGGTCGGGACAGCAATCAGGAGGAGCGGGAAAGTAATCAGTCGGTGATCGGGACAGTAATCAGTCGGAGGTCGGGACAGCAATCAGTCGGAGATCGGGACAGTAATGAGTCGGAGATCGGGACAGTGATCAGTCGGAGATCGGGACAGCGATCAGGAGGAGCGGGAAAGTAATCAGTCGGTGATCGGGACAGTAATCAGTCAGAGATCGGGACAGTAATCCGTCGGAGCGGGACAGTAATCAGTCAGAGATCGGGACAGTAATCAGTCGGAGATCGGGAGAGTGATCAGTCGGAGTGGGACAGTAATCAGTCGGAGATCGAGACAGTAATCAGTCAGAGCGGGACAGTAATCAGTCGGGGATCGGGACAGTAATCAGTCGGGGATCGAGACAGTTATCAGTCCGAGATCGGGAGAGTAATCAGTCCGAGATCGGGAGAGTAATCAGTCGGAGATCGGGGACAGTAATCAGTCAGAGCGGGACAGCAATCAGTCGGAGATCGGGACAGTAATCAGTCGGAGATCGGGACAGTAATCAGTCGGAGATCGGGACAGTAATCAGTCGGAGATCGGGACAGTAATCAGTCGGCGATCGGGACAGTAATCAGTCGGAGCGGGACAGTAATCAGTCGGAGCGGGACAGTAATCAGTCGGAGATCGGGACAGTAATCAGTCGGATCGGGACAGTAATCAGTCGGAGCGGGACAGTAATCAGTCGGAGCGGGACAGTAATCAGTCGGAGCGGGACAGTAATCAGTCGGAGCGGGACAGTAATCAGTCGGAGCGGGACAGTAATCAGTCGGAGATCGGGACAGTGATTAGTCGGAGCGCGACAGTGATCAGTCGGAGATCGGGAAAGTAATCAGTCGGAGATCGGGACAGTAATCAGTCGGAGATCAGGACAGTAGTCAGTCGGAGATCGGGACAGTAATCAGTCGGAGATCGGGAAAGTAATCAGTCGGAGATCGGGACAGTAATCAGTCGGAGATCAGGACAGTAGTCAGTCGGAGATCGGGACAGTAATCAGTCGGAGATCGACACAGTAATCAGTCAGAGATCGGGACAGTAATCAGTCGGAGATCGGGACAGTAATCAGTCGGAGCGGGAAAGCAATCAGTCAGAGAACGGGACAGTAATCAGTCGGAGATCGGGACAGTAATCAGTCGGAGCGGGACAGTAATCAGTCAGAGATCGGGACAGTAATCAGTCGGAGATCGGGACAGTGATCAGTCGGAGATCGGGACAGTGATCAGTCGGAGATCGGGACAGTGATCAGTCGGAGATCAGGAGAGTGATCAGTCGGAGCGGGACAGTAATCAGTCGGAGATCGAGACAGTAATCAGTCAGAGCGGGACAGTAATCAGTCGGAGACCGGGACAGTAATCAGTCGGAGATCGGGACAGTAATCAGTCGGAGATCGGGACAGTAATCAGTCGGAGCTGGACAGTAATTAGTCGGAGCGGGACAGTAATCAGTCGGAGCGGGACAGTAATCAGTCGGAGCGGGACAGTAATCAGTCGTAGATCGGGACAGTGATCAGTCAGAGCGCGACAGTGATCAGTCGGAGATCGGGAAAGTAATCAGTCGGAGATCGGGACAGTAATCAGTCGGAGATCGGGACAGTAGTCAGTCGGAGATCGGGACAGTAATCAGTCGGAGCAGGACAGCGATCAGTCGGAGCGGGACAGCGATCAGTCGGAAATCGGGACAGCGATCAGTCGGAGATCGGGACAGTGATCAGTCGGAGATCGGGACAGTGATCAGTCGGAGAGCAGGACAGTAATCAGTCGGAGATCGGGACAGTAATCGGTCGGAGCGAGACAGTAATCAGTCGGAGCGGGACAGTGATCAGTCGGAGTGGGACAGTAATCAGTCGGAGATCGGGACAGTAATCAGTCGGAGATTGGGAGAGTGATCAGTTGGAGCGGGACAGTAATCAGTCGGAGATCGGGACAGTAATCAGTTGGAGATCGGGACAGTAAACAGTCGGAGATCAGGACAGTAATCAGTCGGAGATCGGCACAGTGATAAGTCGGAGCGAGGCAGTAATCAGTCGGAGCGGGACAGTAATCAGTCGGAGCGGGACAGTAATCAGTCGGAGCGGGACAGTAATCAGTCAGAGATCGGGACAGTAATCAGTCGGAGATCGGGACAGTGATCAGTCGCAGATTGGGACAGTGATCAGTCGGAGATCGGGAGAGTGATCAGTCGGAGCGGGACAGTAATCAGTCGGAGATCGAGACAGTAATCAGTCAGAGATCGGGACAGTGATCAGTCGGAGAGCGGGACAGCAATCAGTGGGAACGGGACAGTAATCAATCAGAGCGGGACACTAATCAATCAGAGCGGGACAGTAATCAGTCAGGGATCGGGACAGCAATCAGTCGGAGCGGGACAGTAATCAGTCGGAGCGGGACAGTAATCAATCGGAGATCGAGACAGAAATCAGTCGGAGATCGGGACAGTAATCAGTCGGAGCGGGACGGTAATCAGTCGGAGCGGGACAGTAATCAGTCGGAGCGGGACAGTAATCAGTCGGAGCGGGACAGTACTCAGTCGGAGCGGGACAGTAATCAATCGGAGATCGAGACAGTAATCAGTCAGAGATCAGGACAGTAATCAGTCGGAGCGGGACAGTAATCAGTCGGAGTGGGACAGTAATCAGTCGGAGATCGAGACAGTAATCAGTCAGAGCGGGACAGTAATCAGTCGGAGCGGGACAGTAATCAGTCGGTGCGGGACAGTAATCAGTCGGAGCGGGAGAGTAATCAGTCGGAGATCGGGACAGTGATCAGTCGGAGATCGGGACAGTTATCAGTCGGAGATCGGGACAGTGATCAGTCGGGGATCGGGACAGTAATCAGTCGGAGCAGGACAGTAATCAGTCGGAGCGGGACAGTAATCAGTCGGAGATCGGGACAGTTATCAGACGGAGAGCGGGACAGTAATCACTCGGATCAGGACAGTAATCAGTCGGAGCGGGACAGTAATCAGTCGGAGCGGGAAAGTAATCTGTCGGAGATCGAGACAGTAATCAGTCGGGGATCGAGACAGTAATCAGTCGGAGATCGGGACAGTGATCAGTCGCAGATCGGGACAGTGATCAGTCGGAGGTCGGGACAGCGATCAGGAGGAGCGGGACAGTAATCAGTCGGAGATCGGGACAGTAATCAGTCGGAGATCGGGACAGTAATCAGTCGGAGATCGGGACAGTAATCAGTCGGGGATCGGGACAGTAATCAGTCGGAGATCGGGACAGTAATCAGTCGGAGATCGGGACAGTAATCAGTCGGGGATCAGGACAGTAATCAGTCGGAGATCGGGACAGTAATCAGTCGGAGATCGGGACAGTGATCAGTCAGAGAGCGGGACAGCAATCAGTGGGAGCGGGACAGTAATCAATCAGAGCGGGACACTAATCAATCAGAGCGGGACAGTAATCAGTCGGGGATCGGGACAGCAATCAGTCGGAGCAGGACAGTAATCAGTCGGAGATCGGGACAGTAATCAGTCGGAGCGGGATAGTAATCAATCGGAGATCGAGACAGTAATCAGTCGGGGATCGGGACAGTAATCAGTCGGGGATCGGGACAGTAATCAGTCGGAGATCGGGACAGTAATCAGTCGGAGCGGGACAGTAATCAGTCGGAGCGGGACAGTAATCAGTCGGAGCGGGACAGTAATCAGTCGGAGCGGGACAGTAATCAATCGGAGATCGAGATAGTAATCAGTCGGAGATCAGGACAGTAATCAGTCGGAGATCGGGACAGTAATCAGTCGGAGATCGGGACAGTAATCAGTCGGAGCGGGACAGTAATCAGTCGGAGGTCGGGACAGTAATCAGTCGGAGCGGGACAGTAATCAGTCGGAGATCGGGACAGTAATCAGTCGGGGATCGGGACAGTAATCAGTCGGAGATCGGGACAGTAATCAGTCGGAGCGGGACAGTAATCAGTCGGAGCGGGACAGTAATCAGTCGGAGTTCGGGACAGTGATCAGTCGGAGCGGGACAGTGAACAGTCGGAGATCGGGACAGTGATCAGTCGGAGATCGGGACAGTTATCAGTCGGAGGTCGGGACAGCAATCAGGAGGAGCGGGAAAGTAATCAGTCGGAGATCGGGACAGTGATCAGTCGGAGATCGGGACAGTGATCAGTCGGAGATCGGGACAGTAATCAGTCGGTGATCGGGACAGTAATCAGTCGGAGGTCGAGACAGCAATCAGTCGGAGATCGGGACAGTAATCAGTCGGAGGTCGGGACAGTAATCAGTCGGAGGTTGGGACAGCAATCAGGAGGAGCGGGAAAGCAAACAGTCGGTGATCGGGACAGTAATCAGTCGGAGTTCGGGACAGTGATCAGTCGGAGCGGGACAGTGAACAGTCGGAGATCGGGACAGTGATCAGTCGGAGCTCGGGACAGTAATCAGTCGGAGATCGGGACAGTGATCAGTCGGAGATCGAGACAGTAATCAGTCAGAGCGGGACAGTAATCAGTCGGGGATCGGGACAGTAATCAGTCGGGGATCGAGACAGTAATCAGTCCGAGATCGGGAAAGTAATCAGTCCGAGATCGGGAGAGTAATCAGTCCGAGATCGGGAGAGTAATCAGTCGGAGATCGGGGACAGTAATCAGTCAGAGCGGGACAGCAATCAGTCGGAGATCGGGACAGTAATCAGTCGGAGATCGGGACAGTAATCAGTCGGAGATCGGGACAGTAATCAGTCGGAGATCGGGACAGTAATCAGTCGGCGATCGGGACAGTAATCAGTCGGAGCGGGACAGTAATCAGTCGGAGATCGGGACAGTAATCAGTCGGAGCGGGACAGTAATCAGTCGGAGCGGGAGAGTAATCAGTCGGAGCGGGACAGTAATCAGTCGGAGCGGGACAGTAATCAGTCAGAGCGGGACAGTAATCAGTCGGAGCGGGACAGTAATCAGTCCGAGCGGGACAGTAATCAGTCGGAGATCAAGACAGTGATCAGTCGGAGATCGGGACAGTAATCAGTCGCAGGTCGGGACAGCAATCAGGAGGAGCGGGAAAGTAATTAGTCGGAGATCGGGACAGTAATCAGTCGGAGATCGGGACAGTAGTAAGTCGGAGTTTGGGACAGTAATCAGTCGGAGCGGGACAGTAATCAGTCGGAGATCGGGACAGTTATCAGACGGAGAGCGGGACAGTAATCACTCGGATCAGGACAGTAATCAGTCAGAGATCGGGACAGTGATCAGTCGGAGATCGGGACAGTGATCAGTCGGAGATCGGGACAGTGATCAGTCGGAGATCGGGACAGTAATCAGTCGGAGGTCGGGACAGCAATCAGTCGGAGATCGTGACAGTAATCAGTCGGAGATCGGGACAGTGATCAGTCGGAGATCGGGACAGTAATCAGTCGGAGGTCGGGACAGCAATCAGGAGGAGCGGGAAAGTAATCAGTCGGTGATCGGCACAGTAATCAGTCGGAGATCGGGACAGTAATCCGTCGGAGCGGGACAGTAATCAGTCAGAGATCGGGACAGTAATCCGTCGGAGCGGGACAGGAATCAGTCAGAGATCGGGACAGTAATCAGTCGGAGATCGGGACAGTGATCAGTCGGAGATCGGGACAGCAATCAGTCGGAGCGGGACAGTAATCAGTCAGAAATCGGGACAGTAATCAGTCGGAGATCGGGACAGTAATCAGTCGGAGATCGGGACAGTGATCAGTCGGAGATCGGGACAGTGATCAGTCGGAGATCGGGAGAGTGATCAGTCGGAGTGGGACAGTAATCAGTCGGAGATCGAGACAGTAATCAGTCAGAGCGGGACAGTAATCAGTCGGAGCGGGACAGTAATCAGTCGGTGCGGGACAGTAATCAGTCGGAGCGGGAGAGTAATCAGTCGGAGATCGGGACAGTGATCAGTCGGAGATCGGGACAGTTATCAGTCGGAGATCGGGACAGTGATCAGTCGGGGATCGGGACAGTAATCAGTCGGAGCAGGACAGTAATCAGTCGGAGCGGGACAGTAATCAGTCGGAGATCGGGACAGTTATCAGACGGAGAGCGGGACAGTAATCACTCGGATCAGGACAGTAATCAGTCGGAGCGGGACAGTAATCAGTCGGAGCGGGAAAGTAATCTGTCGGAGATCGAGACAGTAATCAGTCGGGGATCGATACAGTAATCAGTCGGAGATCGGGACAGTGATCAGTCGCAGATCGGGACAGTGATCAGTCGGAGGTCGGGACAGCGATCAGGAGGAGCGGGACAGTAATCAGTCGGAGATCGGGACAGTAATCAGTCGGAGATCGGGACAGTAATCAGTCGGAGATCGGGACAGTAATCAGTCGGGGATCGGGACAGTAATCAGTCGGAGATCGGGACAGTAATCAGTCGGAGATCGGGACAGTAATCAGTCGAGGATCAGGACAGTAATCAGTCGGAGATCGGGACAGTAATCAGTCGGAGATCGGGACAGTGATCAGTCAGAGAGCGGGACAGCAATCAGTGGGAGCGGGACAGTAATCAATCAGAGCGGGACACTAATCAATCAGAGCGGGACAGTAATCAGTCGGGGATCGGGACAGCAATCAGTCGGAGCGGGACAGTAATCAGTCGGAGATCGGGACAGTAATCAGTCGGAGCGGGACAGTAATCAGTCGGAGATCGGGACAGTATTCAGTGGGAGCGGGACAGTAATCAGTCGGAGCGGGACAGTAATCAGTCGGAGCGGGACAGTAATCAGTCGGAGCGGGACAGTAATCATTCGGAGCTGGACAGTAATCAGTCGGAGCGGGATAGTAATCAATCGGAGATCGAGACAGTAATCAGTCGGGGATCGGGACAGTAATCAGTCGGGGATCGGGACAGTAATCAGTCGGAGATCGGGACAGTAATCAGTCGGAGCGGGACAGTAATCAGTCGGAGCGGGACAGTAATCAGTCGGAGCGGGACAGTAATCAGTCGGAGCGGGACAGTAATCAATCGGAGATCGAGATAGTAATCAGTCGGAGATCAGGACAGTAATCAGTCGGAGATCGGGACAGTAATCAGTCGGAGATCGGGACAGTAATCAGTCGGAGCGGGACAGTAATCAGTCGGAGGTCGGGACAGTAATCAGTCGGAGCGGGACAGTAATCAGTCGGAGATCGGGACAGTAATCAGTCGGGGATCGGGACAGTAATCAGTCGGAGATCGGGACAGTAATCAGTCGGAGCGGGACAGTAATCAGTCGGAGCGGGACAGTAATCAGTCGGAGTTCGGGACAGTGATCAGTCGGAGCGGGACAGTGAACAGTCGGAGATCGGGACAGTGATCAGTCGGAGATCGGGACAGTTATCAGTCGGAGGTCGGGACAGCAATCAGGAGGAGCGGGAAAGTAATCAGTCGGAGATCGGGACAGTGATCAGTCGGAGATCGGGACAGTGATCAGTCGGAGATCGGGACAGTAATCAGTCGGTGATCGGGACAGTAATCAGTCGGAGGTCGGGACAGCAATCAGTCGGAGATCGGGACAGTAATCAGTCGGAGGTTGGGACAGCAATCAGGAGGAGCGGGAAAGCAAACAGTCGGTGATCGGGACAGTAATCAGTCGGAGTTCGGGACAGTGATCAGTCGGAGCGGGACAGTGAACAGTCGGAGATCGGGACAGTGATCAGTCGGAGCTCGGGACAGTAATCAGTCGGAGATCGGGACAGTGATCAGTCGGAGATCGAGACAGTAATCAGTCAGAGCGGGACAGTAATCAGTCGGGGATCGGGACAGTAATCAGTCGGGGATCGAGACAGTAATCAGTCCGAGATCGGGAAAGTAATCAGTCCGAGATCGGGAGAGTAATCAGTCCGAGATCGGGAGAGTAATCAGTCGGAGATCGGGGACAGTAATCAGTCAGAGCGGGACAGCAATCAGTCGGAGATCGGGACAGTAATCAGTCGGAGATCGGGACAGTAATCAGTCGGAGATCGGGACAGTAATCAGTCGGAGATCGGGACAGTAATCAGTCGGCGATCGGGACAGTAATCAGTCGGAGCGGGACAGTAATCAGTCGGAGATCGGGACAGTAATCAGTCGGAGCGGGACAGTAATCAGTCGGAGCGGGAGAGTAATCAGTCGGAGCGGGACAGTAATCAGTCGGAGCGGGACAGTAATCAGTCGGAGCGGGACAGTAATCAGTCGGAGCGGGACAGTAATCAGTCCGAGCGGGACAGTAATCAGTCGGAGATCAAGACAGTGATCAGTCGGAGATCGGGACAGTAATCAGTCGCAGGTCGGGACAGCAATCAGGAGGAGCGGGAAAGTAATTAGTCGGAGATCGGGACAGTAATCAGTCGGAGATCGGGACAGTAGTAAGTCGGAGTTTGGGACAGTAATCAGTCGGAGCGGGACAGTAATCAGTCGGAGATCGGGACAGTTATCAGACGGAGAGCGGGACAGTAATCACTCGGATCAGGACAGTAATCAGTCGGAGCGGGACAGTAATCAATCAGAGCGGGACACTAATCAATCAGAGCGGGACAGTAATCAGTCGGGGATCGGGACAGCAATCAGTCGGAGCGGGACAGTAATCAGTCGGAGATCGGGACAGAAATCAGTCGGAGCGGGACAGTAATCAGTCGGAGATCGGGACAGTAATCAGTGGGAGCGGGACAGTAATCAGTCGGAACGGGACAGTAATCAGTCGGAGCGGGACCGTAATCAGTCGGAGATCGGGACAGTAATCAGTCGGAGCGGGACAGTAATCAGTCGGAGCGGGACAGTAATCAGTCGGAGCGGGACAGTAATCAGTCGGAGCGGGACAGTAATCATTCGGAGCTGGACAGTAATCAGTCGGAGCGGGATAGTAATCAATCGGAGATCGAGACAGTAATCAGTCGGGGATCGGGACAGTAATCAGTCGGAGATCGGGACAGTAATCAGTCGGAGCAGGACAGTAATCAGTCGGAGCGGGACAGTAATCAGTCGGAGCGGGACAGTAATCAGTCGGAGCGGGACAGTAATCAATCGGAGATCGAGATAGTAATCAGTCGGAGATCAGGACAGTAATCAGTCGGAGATCGGGACAGTAATCAGTCGGAGATCGGGACAGTAATCAGTCGGAGCGGGACAGTAATCAGTCGGAGATCGGGACAGTAATCAGTCGGGGATCGGGACAGTAATCAGTCGGAGATCGGGACAGTAATCAGTCGGAGCGGGACAGTAATCAGTCGGAGCGGGACAGTAATCAGTCGGAGCGGGACAGTAATCAGTCGGAGTTCGGGACAGTGATCAGTCGGAGCGGGACAGTGAACAGTCGGAGATCGGGACAGTGATCAGTCGGAGATCGGGACAGTTATCAGTCGGAGGTCGGGACAGCAATCAGGAGGAGCGGGAAAGTAATCAGTCGGAGATCGGGACAGTGATCAGTCGGAGATCGGGACAGTGATCAGTCGGAGATCGGGACAGTAATCAGTCGGTGATCGGGACAGTAATCAGTCGGAGGTCGGGACAGCAATCAGTCGGAGATCGGGACAGTAATCAGTCGGAGGTCGGGACAGTAATCAGTCGGAGGTTGGGACAGCAATCAGGAGGAGCGGGAAAGCAAACAGTCGGTGATCGGGACAGTAATCAGTCGGAGCGGGACAGTAATCATTCGGAGCTGGACAGTAATCAGTCGGAGCGGGATAGTAATCAGTCGGAGATCGGGACAGTAATCAGTCGGAGATCGGGACAGTAATCAGTCGGAGCAGGACAGTAATCAGTCGGAGCGGGACAGTAATCAGTCGGAGCGGGACAGTAATCAGTCGGAGCGGGACAGTAATCAATCGGAGATCGAGATAGTAATCAGTCGGAGATCAGGACAGTAATCAGTCGGAGATCGGGACAGTAATCAGTCGGAGATCGGGACAGTAATCAGTCGGAGCGGGACAGTAATCAGTCGGAGATCGGGACAGTAATCAGTCGGGGATCGGGACAGTAATCAGTCGGAGATCGGGACAGTAATCAGTCGGAGCGGGACAGTAATCAGTCGGAGCGGGACAGTAATCAGTCGGAGCGGGACAGTAATCAGTCGGAGTTCGGGACAGTGATCAGTCGGAGCGGGACAGTGAACAGTCGGAGATCGGGACAGTGATCAGTCGGAGATCGGGACAGTTATCAGTCGGAGGTCGGGACAGCAATCAGGAGGAGCGGGAAAGTAATCAGTCGGAGATCGGGACAGTGATCAGTCGGAGATCGGGACAGTGATCAGTCGGAGATCGGGACAGTAATCAGTCGGTGATCGGGACAGTAATCAGTCGGAGGTCGGGACAGCAATCAGTCGGAGATCGGGACAGTAATCAGTCGGAGGTCGGGACAGTAATCAGTCGGAGGTTGGGACAGCAATCAGGAGGAGCGGGAAAGCAAACAGTCGGTGATCGGGACAGTAATCAGTCGGAGTTCGGGACAGTGATCAGTCGGAGCGGGACAGTGAACAGTCGGAGATCGGGACAGTGATCAGTCGGAGCTCGGGACAGTAATCAGTCGGAGATCGGGACAGTAATCAGTCGGAGATCGGGACAGTGATCAGTCGGAGATCGGGACAGTGATCAGTCGGAGATCGAGACAGTAATCAGTCAGAGCGGGACAGTAATCAGTCGGGGATCGGGACAGTAATCAGTCGGGGATCGAGACAGTGATCAGTCGGAGATCGGGACAGTGATCAGTCGGAGATCGGGACAGTTATCAGTCGGAGGTCGGGACAGCAATCAGGAGGAGCGGGAAAGTAATCAGTCGGAGATCGGGACAGTGATCAGTCGGAGATCGGGACAGTGATCAGTCGGAGATCGGGACAGTGATCAGTCGGAGATCGGGACAGTAATCAGTCGGAGGTCGGGACAGTAATCAGTCGGAGGTCGGGACAGCAATCAGGAGGAGCGGGAAAGTAATCAGTCGGTGATCGGGACAGCAATCAGTCGGAGGTCGGGACAGCAATCAGTCGGAGATCGGGACAGTAATCAGTCGGAGATCGGGACAGTGATCAGTCGGAGATCGGGACAGTGATCAGTCGGAGGTCGGAACAGCAATCAGGAGGAGCGGGAAAGTAATCAGTCGGTGATCGGGACAGTAATCAGTCGGAGATCGGGACAGTAATCCGTCGGAGCGGGACAGTAATCAGTCAGAGATCGGGACAGTAATCCGTCGGAGCGGGACAGTAATCAGTCAGAGATCGGGACAGTAATCAGTCGATGATCGGGACAGTGATCAGTCGGAGATCGGGACAGCAATCAGTCGGAGCGGGACAGTAATCAGTCAGAGCGGGACAGTAATCAGTCAGAAATCGGGACAGTAATCAGTCGGGGATCGGAACAGCAATCAGTCGGAGCGGGACAGTAATTAGTCGGAGATCGGGACAGTAATCAGTGGGAGCGGGACAGTAATCTGTCGGATCGGGACAGTAATCAGTCGGAGATCGGGACAGTGATCAGTCGGAGATCGGGACAGTGATCAGTCGGAGATCGGGACAGTGATCAGTCGGAGATCGGGAGAGTGATCAGTCGGAGTGGGACAGTAATCAGTCGGAGATCGAGACAGTAATCAGTCAGAGCGGGACAGTAATCAGTCGGGGATCGGAACAGCAATCAGTCGGAGCGGGGCAGTAATCAGTCGGAGATCGGGACAGTAATCAGTGGGAGCGGGACAGTAATCTGTCGGAACGGGACAGTAATCAGTCGGAGCGGGACCGTAATCAGTCGGAGATCGTGACAGTAATCAGTCGGAGCAGGACAGTAATCAGTCGGAGATCGAGACAGTAATCAGTCGGAGATCGAGACAGTAATCAGTCGGATATCGGGACAGTAATCAGTCGGAGATCGGGACAGTAATCAGTCGGAGCGGGACAGTAATCAGTCGGAGCGGGACAGTAATCAGTCGGAGCGGGACAGTAATCAGTCGGAGCGGGACAGTAATCAGTCGGAGCGGGACAGTAATCAGTCGGAGCGGGACAGTAATCAGTCGGAGCGGGACAGTAATCAGTCGGAGCGGGACAGTAATCAGTCGGAGCGGGACAGTAATCAGTCGGAGCGGGACAGTAATCAGTCGGAGATCGAGACAGTAATCAGTCGGGGATCGGGAGTGTAATCAGTCGGATATCGGGACAGTAATCAGTCAGATATCGGGACAGTAATCAGTCGGAGATCGGGACAGCGATCAGTCGGAGCGGGACAGTAATCAGTCGGGGATCGGGACAGTAATCAGTCGGGGATCGAGACAGTAATCAGTCCGAGATCGGGAGAGTAATCAGTCCGAGATCGGGAGAGTAATCAGTCGGAGATCGGGACAGTGATCAGTCGGAGATCGGGGACAGTAATCAGTCAGAGCGGGACAGTAATCAGTCAGAGCGGGACAGTAATCAGTCAGAAATCGGGACAGTAATCAGTCGGGGATCGGAACAGCAATCAGTCGGAGCGGGACAGTAATCAGTCGGAGATCGGGACAGTAATCAGTGGGAGCGGGACAGTAATCTGTCGGAACGGGACAGTAATCAGTCGGAGCGGGACCGTAATCAGTCGGATCGGGACAGTAATCAGTCGGAGCGGGACAGTAATCAGTCGGAGCGGGACAGTAATCAGTCGGAGCGGGACAGTAATTAGTCGGAGCTGGACAGTAATCAGTCGGAGCGGGACAGTAATCAGTCAGAGATCGGGACAGTAATCCGTCGGAGCGGGACAGTAATCAGTCAGAGATCGGGACAGTAATCAGTCGATGATCGGGACAGTGATCAGTCGGAGATCGGGACAGCAATCAGTCGGAGCGGGACAGTAATCAGTCAGAGCGGGACAGTAATCAGTCAGAAATCGGGACAGTAATCAGTCGGGGATCGGAACAGCAATCAGTCGGAGCGGGACAGTAATCAGTCGGAGATCGGGACAGTAATCAGTGGGAGCGGGACAGTAATCTGTCGGAACGGGACAGTAATCAGTCGGAGCGGGACCGTAATCAGTCGGATCGGGACAGTAATCAGTCGGAGCGGGACAGTAATCAGTCGGAGCGGGACAGTAATCAGTCGGAGCGGGACAGTAATTAGTTGGAGCTGGACAGTAATCAGTCGGAGCGGGACAGTAATCAGTCGGAGCGTGACAGTAATCAGTCGGAGCGGGACAGTAATCAGTCGGAGATCGAGACAGTAATCAGTCGGAGATCGAGACAGTAATCAGTCGGGGATCGGGAGTGTAATCAGTCGGATATCGGGACAGTAATCAGTCAGAGATCGAGACAGTAAGCAGTCGGAGATCGGGACAGTGATCAGTCGGAGATCGGGACAGTGATCAGTCGGAGATCGGGAGAGTGATCAGTCGGAGTGGGACAGTAATCAGTCGGAGATCGAGACAGTAATCAGTCAGAGCGGGACAGTAATCAGTCGGGGATCGGGACAGTAATCAGTCGGGGATCGAGACAGTAATCAGTCCGAGATCGGGAGAGTAATCAGTCCGAGATCGGGAGAGTAATCAGTCGGAGATCGGGACAGTAATCAGTCGGAGCGGGACAGTAATCAGTCGGAGATCGGGACAGTAATCAGTCGGAGATCGGGACAGTAATCAGTCGGAGATCGGGACAGTAATCAGTCGGCGATCGGGACAGTAATCAGTCGGAGCGGGACAGTAATCAGTCGGAGATCGGGACAGTAATCAGTCGGAGCGGGACAGTAATCAGTCGGAGCGGGACAGTAATCAGTCGGTGCGGGACAGTAATCAGTCGGTGCGGGACAGTAATCAGTCGGTGCGGGACAGTAATCAGTCGGAGCGGGACAGTAATCAGTCGGAGCGGGACAGTAATCAGTCGGAGCGGGACAGTAATCAGTCGGAGCGGGACAGTAATCAGTCCGAGTGGGACAGTAATCAGTCCGAGCGGGACAGTAATCAGTCGGAGATCAAGACAGTGATCAGTCGGAGATCGGGACAGTAATCAGTCGGAGGTCGGGACAGCAATCAGGAGGAGCGGGAAAGTAATTAGTCGGAGATCGGGACAGTAATCAGTCGGAGATCGGGACAGTAGTCAGTCGGAGTTTGGGACAGTAATCAGTCGGAGCGGGACAGTAATCAGTCGGAGATCGGGACAGTGATCAGTCGGAGATCGGGACAGTGATCAGTCGGAGATCGGGACAGTGATCAGTCGGAGATCGGGACATAAATCAGTCGGAGGTCGGGACAGTAATCAGTCGGAGGTCGGGACAGCAATCAGGAGGAGCGGGAAAGTAATCAGTCGGAGCGGGACAGTAATCAGTCGGAGCGGGACAGTAATCAGTTGGAGCTGGACAGTAATCAGTCGGAGCTGGACAGTAGTCAGTCGGAGCTGGACAGTAGTCAGTCGGAGCGGGACAGTAATCAGTCGGAGATCGGGACAGTGATCAGTCGGAGCGGGACAGTGAACAGTCGGAGATCGGGACAGTGATCAGTCGGAGATCGGGACAGTTATCAGTCGGAGGTCGGGACAGCAATCAGGAGGAGCGGGAAAGTAATCAGTCGGAGATCGGGACAGTGATCAGTCGGAGATCGGGACAGTGATCAGTCGGAGATCGGGACAGTGATCAGTCGGAGATCGGGACAGTAATCAGTCGGAGGTTGGGACAGTAATCAGTCGGAGGTCGGGACAGCAATCAGGAGGAGCGGGAAAGTAATCAGTCGGTGATCGGGACAGCAATCAGTCGGAGGTCGGGACAGCAATCAGTCGGAGATCGGGACAGTAATCAGTCGGAGATCGGGACAGTGATCAGTCGGAGATCGGGACAGTGATCAGTCGGAGGTCGGAACAGCAATCAGGAGGAGCGGGAAAGTAATCAGTCGGTGATCGGGACAGTAATCAGTCGGAGATCGGGACAGTAATCCGTCGGAGCGGGACAGTAATCAGTCAGAGATCGGGACAGTAATCCGTCGGAGCGGGACAGTAATCAGTCAGAGATCGGGACAGTAATCAGTCGATGATCGGGACAGTGATCAGTCGGAGATCGGGACAGCAATCAGTCGGAGCGGGACAGTAATCAGTCAGAGCGGGACAGTAATCAGTCAGAAATCGGGACAGTAATCAGTCGGGGATCGGAACAGCAATCAGTCGGAGTGGGACAGTAATCAGTCGGAGATCGGGACAGTAATCAGTGGGAGCGGGACAGTAATCTGTCGGAACGGGACAGTAATCAGTCGGAGCGGGACCGTAATCAGTCGGATCGGGACAGTAATCAGTCGGAGCGGGACAGTAATCAGTCGGAGCGGGACAGTAATCAGTCGGAGCGGGACAGTAATTAGTCGGAGCTGGACAGTAATCAGTCGGAGCGGGACAGTAATCAGTCGGAGCGTGACAGTAATCAGTCGGAGCGGGACAGTAATCAGTCGGAGATCGAGACAGTAATCAGTCGGAGATCGAGACAGTAATCAGTCGGGGATCGGGAGTGTAATCAGTCGGATATCGGGACAGTAATCAGTCAGAGATCGGGACAGTAATCAGTCGGAGATCGGGACAGTGATCAGTCGGAGATCGGGACAGCAATCAGTCGGAGCGGGACAGTAATCAGTCAGAGCGGGACAGTAATCAGTCAGAAATCGGGACAGTAATCAGTCGCAGATCGGGACAGTGATCAGTCGGAGATCGGGACAGTGATCAGTCGGAGATCGGGACAGTGATCAGTCGGAGATCGGGAGAGTGATCAGTCGGAGTGGGACAGTAATCAGTCGGAGATCGAGACAGTAATCAGTCAGAGCGGGACAGTAATCAGTCGGGGATCGGAACAGCAATCAGTCGGAGCGGGACAGTAATCAGTCGGAGATCGGGACAGTAATCAGTGGGAGCGGGACAGTAATCTGTCGGAACGGGACAGTAATCAGTCGGAGCGGGACCGTAATCAGTTGGAGATCGGGACAGTAATCAGTCGGAGCGGGACAGTAATCAGTCGGAGCGGGACAGTAATCAGTCGGAGCGGGACAGTAATCAGTCGGAGCGGGACAGTAATCAGTCGGAGCGGGACAGTAATAAGTCGGAGCGGGACAGTAATCAGTCGGAGCGGGACAGTAATCAGTCGGAGATCGAGACAGTAATCAGTCGGGGATCGGGAGTGTAATCAGTCGGATATCGGGACAGTAATCAGTCAGATATCGGGACAGTAATCAGTCGGAGATCGGGACAGCGATCAGTCGGAGATCGGGACAGCGATCAGTCGGAGCGGGACAGTAATCAGTCGGGGATCGGGACAGTAATCAGTCGGGGATCGAGACAGTAATCAGTCCGAGATCGGGAGAGTAATCAGTCCGAGATCGGGAGAGTAATCAGTCGGAGATCGGGACAGTGATCAGTCGGAGATCGGGGACAGTAATCAGTCAGAGCGGGACAGTAATCAGTCAGAGCGGGACAGCAATCAGTCAGAAATCGGGACAGTAATCAGTCGGGGATCGGAACAGCAATCAGTCGGAGCGGGACAGTAATCAGTCGGAGATCGGGACAGTAATCAGTGGGAGCGGGACAGTAATCTGTCGGAACGGGACAGTAATCAGTCGGAGCGGGACCGTAATCAGTCGGATCGGGACAGTAATCAGTCGGAGCGGGACAGTAATCAGTCGGAGCGGGACAGTAATCAGTCGGAGCGGGACAGTAATTAGTCGGAGCTGGACAGTAATCAGTCGGAGCGGGACAGTAATCAGTCGGAGCGTGACAGTAATCAGTCGGAGCGGGACAGTAATCAGTCGGAGATCGAGACAGTAATCAGTCGGAGATCGAGACAGTAATCAGTCGGGGATCGGGAGTGTAATCAGTCGGATATCGGGACAGTAATCAGTCAGAGATCGGGACAGTAATCAGTCGGAGATCGGGACAGTGATCAGTCGGAGATCAGGACAGCAATCAGTCGGAGCGGGACAGTAATCAGTCAGAGCGGGACAGTAATCAGTCAGAAATCGGGACAGTAATCAGTCGGAGATCGGGACAGTGATCAGTCGGAGATCGGGACAGTGATCAGTCGGAGATCGGGACAGTGATCAGTCGGAGATCGGGAGAGTGATCAGTCGGAGTGGGACAGTAATCAGTCGGAGATCGAGACAGTAATCAGTCAGAGCGGGACAGTAATCAGTCGGGGATCGGAACAGCAATCAGTCGGAGCGGGACAGTAATCAGTCGGAGATCGGGACAGTAATCAGTGGGAGCGGGAAAGTAATCTGTCGGAACGGGACAGTAATCAGTCGGAGCGGGACCGTAATCAGTTGGAGATCGGGACAGTAATCAGTCGGAGCGGGACAGTAATCAGTCGGAGCGGGACAGTAATCAGTCGGAGCGGGACAGTAATCAGTCGGAGCGGGACAGTAATCAGTCGGAGCGGGACAGTAATCAGTCGGAGCGGGACAGTAATCAGTCGGAGATCGAGACAGTAATCAGTCGGGGATCGGGAGTGTAATCAGTCGGATATCGGGACAGTAATCAGCCAGATATCGGGACAGTAATCAGTCGGAGCGGGACAGTAATCAGTAGGTGATCGGGACAGTAATCAGTCGGGGATCGAGACAGTAATCAGTCCGAGATCGGGAGAGTAATCAGTCCGAGATCGGGAGAGTAATCAGTCGGAGATCGGGACAGTGATCAGTCGGAGATCGGGGACAGTAATCAGTCAGAGCGGGACAGTAATCAGTCAGAGCGGGACAGCAATCAGTCGGAGATCGGGACAGTAATCAGTCGGAGATCGGGACAGTAATCAGTCGGAGATCGGGACAGCAATCAGTCGGAGATCGGGACAGTAATCAGTCGGAGATCGGGACAGTAATCAGTCGGCGATCGGGACAGTAATCAGTCGGAGCGGGACAGTAATCAGTCGGAGCTCGGGACAGTAATCAGTCGGAGCGGGACAGTAATCAGTCGGAGCGGGACAGTAATCAGTCGGTGCGGGACAGTAATCAGTCGGAGCGGGAGAGTAATCAGTCGGAGCGGGACAGTAATCAGTCGGAGCGGGACAGTAATCAGTCGGAGATCGAGACAGTAATCAGTCGGGGATCGGGAGTGTAATCAATCGGATATCGGGACAGTAATCAGTCAGAGATCGGGACAGTAATCAGTCGGAGATCGGGACAGTGATCAGTCGGAGATCGGGACAGCGATCAGTCGGAGCGGGACAGTAATCAGTCAGAGCGGGACAGTAATCAGTCAGAAATCGGGACAGTCAGCAGTCGGAGATCGGGACAGTGATCAGTCGGAGATCGGGACAGTGATCAGTCGGAGATCGGGAGAGTGATCAGTCGGAGATCGGGAGAGTGATCAGTCGGAGTGGGACAGTAATCAGTCGGAGATCGACACAGTAATCAGTCGGGGATCGAGACAGTAATCAGTCCGAGATCGGGAGAGTAATCAGTCCGAGATCGGGAGAGTAATCAGTCGGAGATCGGGACAGTGATCAGTCGGAGATCGGGGACAGTAATCAGTCAGAGCGGGACAGTAATCAGTCGGAGCGGGACAGTAATCAGTCGGAGCGGGACAGTAATCAGTCGGAGATCGGGACAGTAATCAGTCGGAGCGGGACAGTAATCAGTCGGAGCGGGACAGTAATCAGTCGGAGCTGGACAGTAATCAGTCGGAGCTGGACAGTAGTCAGTCGGAGCTGGACAGTAGTCAGTCGGAGCGGGACAGTAATCAGTCGGAGATCGGGACAGTGATCAGTCGGAGATCGGGACAGTTATCAGTCGGAGGTCGGGACAGCAATCAGGAGGAGCGGGAAAGTAATCAGTCGGAGATCGGGACAGTGATCAGTCGGAGATCGGGACAGTGATCAGTCGGAGATCGGGACAGTGATCAGTCGGAGATCGGGACAGTAATCAGTCGGAGATCGGGACAGTGATCAGTCGGAGGTCGGAACAGCAATCAGGAGGAGCGGGAAAGTAATCAGTCGGTGATCGGGACAGTAATCAGTCGGAGATCGGGACAGTAATCCGTCGGAGCGGGACAGTAATCAGTCAGAGATCGGGACAGTAATCCGTCGGAGCGGGACAGTAATCAGTCAGAGATCGGGACAGTAATCAGTCGATGATCGGGACAGTGATCAGTCGGAGATCGGGACAGCAATCAGTCGGAGCGGGACAGTAATCAGTCAGAGCGGGACAGTAATCAGTCAGAAATCGGGACAGTAATCAGTCGGGGATCGGAACAGCAATCAGTCGGAGCGGGACAGTAATCAGTCGGAGATCGAGACAGTAATCAGTCGGAGATCGAGACAGCAATCAGTCGGGGATCGGGAGTGTAATCAGTCGGATATCGGGACAGTAATCAGTCAGAGATCGGGACAGTAATCAGTCGGAGATCGGGACAGTGATCAGTCGGAGATCGGGACAGCAATCAGTCGGAGCGGGACAGTAATCAGTCAGAGCGGGACAGTAATCAGTCAGAAATCGGGACAGTAATCAGTCGGAGATCGGGAGAGTGATCAGTCGGAGTGGGACAGTAATCAGTCGGAGATCGAGACAGTAATCAGTCAGAGCGGGACAGTAATCAGTCGGGGATCGGAACAGCAATCAGTCGGAGCGGGACAGTAATCAGTCGGAGATCGGGACAGTAATCAGTGGGAGCGGGACAGTAATCTGTCGGAACGGGACAGTAATCAGTCGGAGCGGGACAGTAATCAGTCGGAGCGGGACAGTAATCAGTCGGAGCGGGACAGTAATCAGTCGGAGCGGGACAGTAATCAGTCGGAGATCGGGACAGTAATCAGTCGGAGATCGGGACAGTAATCAGTCGGGGATCGGGAGTGTAATCAGTCGGAGATCGGGACAGTAATCAGTCGGAGATCGGGACAGTAATCAGTCGGCGATCGGGACAGTAATCAGTCGGAGCGGGACAGTAATCAGTCGGAGCTCGGGACAGTAATCAGTCGGAGCGGGACAGTAATCAGTCGGAGCGGGACAGTAATCAGTCGGTGCGGGACAGTAATCAGTCGGAGCGGGAGAGTAATCAGTCGGAGCGGGACAGTAATCAGTCGGAGCGGGACAGCAATCAGTCGGAGATCGAGACAGTAATCAGTCGGGGATCGGGACAGTAATCAGTCAGAGATCGGGACAGTAATCAGTCGGAGATCGGGACAGCGATCAGTCGGAGATCGGGACAGCGATCAGTCGGAGCGGGACAGTAATCAGTCAGAGCGGGACAGTAATCAGTCAGAAATCGGGACAGTAAGCAGTCGGAGATCGGGACAGTGATCAGTCGGAGATCGGGACAGTGATCAGTCGGAGATCGGGACAGTGATCAGTCGGAGATCGGGAGAGTGATCAGTCGGAGCGGGACAGTAATCAGTCGGAGATCGGGACAGTAATCAGTCGGAGATCGGGACAGTAATCAGTCGGAGCGGGACAGTAATCAGTCGGAGCGGGACAGTAATCAGTCGGAGATCGGGACAGTAATCAGTCGGAGCGGGACAGTAATCAGTCGGAGATCGGGACAGTAATCAGTCGGAGATCGGGACAGTAATCAGTCGGCGATCGGGACAGTAATCAGTCGGAGCGGGACAGTAATCAGTCGGAGATCGGGACAGTAATCAGTCGGAGCGGGACAGTAATCAGTCGGAGCGGGACAGTAATCAGTCGGTGCGGGACAGCAATCAGTCGGTGCGGGACAGTAATCAGTCGGTGCGGGACAGTAATCAGTCGGAGCGGGACAGTAATCAGTCGGAGCGGGACAGTAATCAGTCCGAGCGGGACAGTAATCAGTCCGAGCGGGACAGTAATCAGTCGGAGATCAAGACAGTGATCAGTCGGAGATCGGGACAGTAATCAGTCGGAGGTCGGGACAGCAATCAGGAGGAGCGGGAAAGTAATTAGTCGGAGCGGGACAGTAATCAGTCCGAGCGGGACAGTAATCAGTCCGAGCGGGACAGTAATCAGTCGGAGATCAAGACAGTGATCAGTCGGAGATCGGGACAGTAATCAGTCGGAGATCGGGACAGTAGTCAGTCGGAGTTTGGGACAGTAATCAGTCGGGGCGGGACAGTAATCAGTCGGAGATCGGGACAGTGATCAGTCGGAGATCGGGACAGTGATCAGTCAGAGATCGGGACAGTGATCAGTCGGAGATCGGGACATAAATCAGTCGGAGGTCGGGACAGTAATCAGTCGGAGGTCGGGACAGCAATCAGGAGGAGCGGGAAAGTAATCAGTCGGAGCGGGACAGTAATCAGTCGGAGCGGGACAGTAATCAGTCGGAGCTGGACAGTAATCAGTCGGAGCGGGACAGTAATCAGTCGGAGCGGGACAGTAATCAGTCGGAGCGGGACAGTAATCAGTCGGAGATCGGGACAGTAATCAGTCGGAGCGGGACAGTAATCAGTCGGAGCGGGACAGTAATCAGTCGGAGCTGGACAGTAGTCAGTCGGAGCTGGACAGTAGTCAGTCGGAGCGGGACAGTAATCAGTCGGAGATCGGGACAGTGATCAGTCGGAGCGGGACAGTGAACAGTCGGAGATCGGGACAGTGATCAGTCGGAGATCGGGACAGTTATCAGTCGGAGGTCGGGAAAACAATCAGGAGGAGCGGGAAAGTAATCAGTCGGAGATCGGGACAGTGATCAGTCGGAGATCGGGACAGTGATCAGTCGGAGATCGGGACAGTGATCAGTCGGAGATCGGGACAGTAATCAGTCGGAGGTTGGGACAGTAATCAGTCGGAGGTTGGGACAGCAATCAGGAGGAGCGGGAAAGTAATCAGTCGGTGATCGGGACAGCAATCAGTCGGAGGTCGGGACAGCAATCAGTCGGAGATCGGGACAGTAATCAGTCGGAGATCGGGACAGTGATCAGTCGGAGATCGGGACAGTGATCAGTCGGAGGTCGGAACAGCAATCAGGAGGAGCGGGAAAGTAATCAGTCGGTGATCGGGACAGTAATCAGTCGGAGATCGGGACAGTGATCAGTCGGAGATCGGGACAGTGATCAGTCGGAGATCGGGACAGTAATCAGTCGGAGGTTGGGACAGTAATCAGTCGGTGATCGGGACAGTAATCAGTCAGAGATCGGGACAGTAATCCGTCGGAGCGGGACAGTAATCAGTCAGAGATCGGGACAGTAATCCGTCGGAGCGGGACAGTAATCAGTCAGAGATCGGGACAGTAATCAGTCGATGATCGGGACAGTGATCAGTCGGAGATCGGGACAGCAATCAGTCGGAGCGGGACAGTAATCAGTCAGAGCGGGACAGTAATCAGTCAGAAATCGGGACAGTAATCAGTCGGGGATCGGAACAGCAATCAGTCGGAGCGGGACAGTAATCAGTCGGAGATCGGGACAGTAATCAGTGGGAGCGGGACAGTAATCTGTCGGACCGGGACAGTAATCAGTCGGAGCGGGACCGTAATCAGTCGGATCGGGACAGTAATCAGTCGGAGCGGGACAGTAATCAGTCGGAGCGGGACAGTAATCAGTCGGAGCGGGACAGTAATTAGTCGGAGCTGGACAGTAATCAGTCGGAGCGGGACAGTAATCAGTCCGAGCGTGACAGTAATCAGTCGGAGCGGGACAGTAATCAGTCGGAGATCGGGACAGTGATCAGTCGGAGATCGGGACAGTTATCAGTCGGAGGTCGGGACAGCAATCAGGAGGAGCGGGAAAGTAATCAGTCGGAGATCGGGACAGTGATCAGTCGGAGATCGGGACAGTGATCAGTCGGAGATCGGGACAGTGATCAGTCGGAGATCGGGACAGTGATCAGTCGGAGATCGGGACAGTTATCAGTCGGAGGTCGGGACAGCAATCAGGAGGAGCGGGAAAGTAATCAGTCGGAGGTCGGGACAGCAATCAGTCGGAGATCGGGACAGTAATCAGTCGGAGATCGGGACAGTGATCAGTCGGAGATCGGGACAGTGATCAGTCGGAGGTCGGAACAGCAATCAGGAGGAGCGGGAAAGTAATCAGTCGGTGATCGGGACAGTAATCAGTCGGAGATCGGGACAGTAATCCGTCGGAGCGGGACAGTAATCAGTCAGAGATCGGGACAGTAATCCGTCGGAGCGGGACAGTAATCAGTCAGAGATCGGGACAGTAATCAGTCGATGATCGGGACAGTGATCAGTCGGAGATCGGGACAGCAATCAGTCGGAGCGGGACAGTAATCAGTCAGAGCGGGACAGTAATCAGTCAGAAATCGGGACAGTAATCAGTCGGGGATCGGAACAGCAATCAGTCGGAGCGGGACAGTAATCAGTCGGAGATCGAGACAGTAATCAGTCGGAGATCGAGACAGCAATCAGTCGGGGATCGGGAGTGTAATCAGTCGGATATCGGGACAGTAATCAGTCAGAGATCGGGACAGTAATCAGTCGGAGATCGGGACAGTGATCAGTCGGAGATCGGGACAGCAATCAGTCGGAGCGGGACAGTAATCAGTCAGAGCGGGACAGTAATCAGTCAGAAATCGGGACAGTAATCAGTCGGAGATCGGGAGAGTGAATCAGTCGGAGTGGGACAGTAATCAGTCGGAGATCGAGACAGTAATCAGTCAGAGCGGGACAGTAATCAGTCGGGGATCGGAACAGCAATCAGTCGGAGCGGGACAGTAATCAGTCGGAGATCGGGACAGTAATCAGTGGGAGCGGGACAGTAATCTGTCGGAACGGGACAGTAATCAGTCGGAGCGGGACCGTAATCAGTTGGAGATCGGGACAGTAATCAGTCGGAGCGGGACAGTAATCAGTCGGAGCGGGACAGTAATCAGTCGGAGCGGGACAGTAATCAGTCGGAGCGGGACAGTAATCAGTCGGAGCGGGACAGTAATCAGTCGGAGCGGGACAGTAATCAGTCGGAGCGGGACAGTAATCAGTCGGAGATCGAGACAGTAATCAGTCGGGGATCGGGAGTGTAATCAGTCGGAGATCGGGACAGTAATCAGTCGGAGATCGGGACAGTAATCAGTCGGCGATCGGGACAGTAATCAGTCGGAGCGGGACAGTAATCAGTCGGAGCTCGGGACAGTAATCAGTCGGAGCGGGACAGTAATCAGTCGGAGCGGGACAGTAATCAGTCGGAGCGGGACAGTAATCAGTCGGTGCGGGACAGTAATCAGTCGGAGCGGGAGAGTAATCAGTCGGAGCGGGACAGTAATCAGTCGGAGCGGGACAGCAATCAGTCGGAGATCGAGACAGTAATCAGTCGGGGATCGGGAGTGTAATCAGTCGGATATCGGGACAGTAATCAGTCAGAGATCGGGACAGTAATCAGTCGGAGATCGGGACAGTGATCAGTCGGAGATCGGGACAGCGATCAGTCGGAGCGGGACAGTAATCAGTCAGAGCGGGACAGTAATCAGTCAGAAATCGGGACAGTAAGCAGTCGGAGATCGGGACAGTGATCAGTCGGAGATCGGGACAGTGATCAGTCGGAGATCGGGACAGTGATCAGTCGGAGATCGGGAGAGTGATCAGTCGGAGTGGGACAGTAATCAGTCGGAGATCGGGACAGTAATCAGTCGGAGATCGGGACAGTAATCAGTCGGAGATCGGGACAGTAATCAGTCGGAGATCGGGACAGTAATCAGTCGGAGCGGGACAGTAATCAGTCGGAGCGGGACAGTAATCAGTCGGAGATCGGGACAGTAATCAGTCGGAGATCGGGACAGTAATCAGTCGGAGCGGGACAGTAATCAGTCGGAGCGGGACAGTAATCAGTCGGAGATCGGGACAGTAATCAGTCGGAGATCGGGACAGTAATCAGTCGGAGATCGGGACAGTAATCAGTCGGCGATCGGGACAGTAATCAGTCGGAGCGGGACAGTAATCAGTCGGAGATCGGGACAGTAATCAGTCGGAGCGGGACAGTAATCAGTCGGAGCGGGACAGTAATCAGTCGGTGCGGGACAGCAATCAGTCGGTGCGGGACAGTAATCAGTCGGTGCGGGACAGTAATCAGTCGGAGCGGGACAGTAATCAGTCGGAGCGGGACAGTAATCAGTCCGAGCGGGACAGTAATCAGTCCGAGCGGGACAGTAATCAGTCGGAGATCAAGACAGTGATCAGTCGGAGATCGGGACAGTAATCAGTCGGAGGTCGGGACAGCAATCAGGAGGAGCGGGAAAGTAATTAGTCGGAGCGGGACAGTAATCAGTCCGAGCGGGACAGTAATCAGTCCGAGCGGGACAGTAATCAGTCGGAGATCAAGACAGTGATCAGTCGGAGATCGGGACAGTAATCAGTCGGAGATCGGGACAGTAGTCAGTCGGAGTTTGGGACAGTAATCAGTCGGGGCGGGACAGTAATCAGTCGGAGATCGGGACAGTGATCAGTCGGAGATCGGGACAGTGATCAGTCAGAGATCGGGACAGTGATCAGTCGGAGATCGGGACATAAATCAGTCGGAGGTCGGGACAGTAATCAGTCGGAGGTCGGGACAGCAATCAGGAGGAGCGGGAAAGTAATCAGTCGGAGCGGGACAGTAATCAGTCGGAGCGGGACAGTAATCAGTCGGAGCTGGACAGTAATCAGTCGGAGCGGGACAGTAATCAGTCGGAGCGGGACAGTAATCAGTCGGAGCGGGACAGTAATCAGTCGGAGATCGGGACAGTAATCAGTCGGAGCGGGACAGTAATCAGTCGGAGATCGGGACAGTGATCAGTCGGAGCGGGACAGTGAACAGTCGGAGATCGGGACAGTGATCAGTCGGAGATCGGGACAGTTATCAGTCGGAGGTCGGGAAAACAATCAGGAGGAGCGGGAAAGTAATCAGTCGGAGATCGGGACAGTGATCAGTCGGAGATCGGGACAGTGATCAGTCGGAGATCGGGACAGTGATCAGTCGGAGATCGGGACAGTAATCAGTCAGAGGTTGGGACAGTAATCAGTCGGAGGTTGGGACAGCAATCAGGAGGAGCGGGAAAGTAATCAGTCGGTGATCGGGACAGCAATCAGTCGGAGGTCGGGACAGCAATCAGTCGGAGATCGGGACAGTAATCAGTCGGAGATCGGGACAGTGATCAGTCGGAGATCGGGACAGTGATCAGTCGGAGGTCGGAACAGCAATCAGGAGGAGCGGGAAAGTAATCAGTCGGTGATCGGGACAGTAATCAGTCGGAGATCGGGACAGTAATCAGTCGGAGATCGGGACAGTAATCAGTCGGCGATCGGGACAGTAATCAGTCGCAGCGGGACAGTAATCAGTCGGAGATCGGGACAGTAATCAGTCGGAGCGGGACAGTAATCAGTCGGAGCAGGACAGTAATCAGTCGGTGCGGGACAGCAATCAGTCGGTGCGGGACAGTAATCAGTCGGTGCGGGACAGTAATCAGTCGGAGAGGGACAGTAATCAGTCGGAGAGGGACAGTAATCAGTCGGAGCGGGACAGTAATCAGTCCGAGCGGGACAGTAATCAGTCCGAGCGGGACAGTAATCAGTCGGAGATCAAGACAGTGATCAGTCGGAGATCGGGACAGTAATCAGTCGGAGGTCGGGACAGCAATCAGGAGGAGCGGGAAAGTAATTAGTCGGAGATCGGGACAGTAATCAGTCGGAGCGGGACAGTAGTCAGTCGGAGTTTGGGACAGTAATCAGTCGGAGCGGGACAGTAATCAGTCGGAGCGGGACAGTAATCAGTCGGAGATCGGGACAGTGATCAGTCGGAGATCGGGACAGTGATCAGTCGGAGATCGGGACAGTGATCAGTCGGAGATCGGGACATAAATCAGTCGGAGGTCGGGACAGTAATCAGTCGGTCGGGACAGCAATCAGGAGGAGCGGGAAAGTAATCAGTCGGAGATCGGGACAGTAATCAGTCGGAGCGGGACAGTAGTCAGTCGGAGTTTGGGACAGTAATCAGTCGGAGCGGGACAGTAATCAGTCGGAGCGGGACAGTAATCAGTCGGAGCGGGACAGTAATCAGTCGGAGATCGGGACAGTAATCAGTCGGAGCGGGACAGTAATCAGTCGGAGCGGGACAGTAATCAGTCGGAGCGGGACAGTGAACAGTCGGAGATCGGGACAGTGATCAGTCGGAGATCGGGACAGTTATCAGTCGGAGGTCGGGACAGCAATCAGGAGGAGCGGGAAAGTAATCAGTCGGAGATCGGGACAGTGATCAGTCGGAGATCGGGACAGTGATCAGTCGGAGCGGGACAGTAATCAGTCGGAGCGGGACAGTAATCAGTCGGTGCGGGACAGTAATCAGTCGGAGCGGGAGAGTAATCAGTCGGAGCGGGACAGTAATCAGTCGGAGCGGGACAGTAATCAGTCGGAGATCGAGACAGTAATCAGTCGGGGATCGGGAGTGTAATCAGTCGGATATCGGGACAGTAATCAGTCAGAGATCGGGACAGTAATCAGTCGGAGATCGGGACAGTGATCAGTCGGAGATCGGGACAGCGATCAGTCGGAGCGGGACAGTAATCAGTCAGAGCGGGACAGTAATCAGTCAGAAATCGGGACAGTAAGCAGTCGGAGATCGGGACAGTGATCAGTCGGAGATCGGGACAGTGATCAGTCGGAGATTGGGACAGTGATCAGTCGGAGATCGGGAGAGTGATCAGTCGGAGTGGGACAGTAATCAGTCGGAGATCGAGACAGTAATCAGTCGGGGATCGAGACAGTAATCAGTCCGAGATCGGGAGAGTAATCAGTCCGAGATCGGGAGAGTAATCAGTCGGAGATCGGGACAGTGATCAGTCGGAGATCGGGGACAGTAATCAGTCAGAGCGGGACAGCAATCAGTCGGAGATCGGGACAGTAATCAGTCGGAGATCGGGACAGTAATCAGTCGGAGATCGGGACAGTAATCAGTCGGAGCGGGACAGTAATCAGTCGGAGCGGGACAGTAATCAGTCGGAGATCGGGACAGTAATCAGTCGGAGATCGGGACAGTAATCAGTCGGAGATCGGGACAGTAATCAGTCGGAGATCGGGACAGTAATCAGTCGCCGATCGGGACAGTAATCAGTCGGAGCGGGACAGTAATCAGTCGGAGATCGGGACAGTGATCAGTCGGAGATCGGGACAGCGATCAGTCGGAGCGGGACAGTAATCAGTCAGAGCGGGACAGTAATCAGTCAGAAATCGGGACAGTAAGCAGTCGGAGATCGGGACAGTGATCAGTCGGAGATCGGGACAGTGATCAGTCGGAGATCGGGACAGTGATCAGTCGGAGATCGGGAGAGTGATCAGTCGGAGTGGGACAGTAATCAGTCGGAGATCGAGACAGTAATCAGTCGGGGATCGAGACAGTAATCAGTCCGAGATCGGGAGAGTAATCAGTCCGAGATCGGGAGAGTAATCAGTCGGAGATCGGGACAGTGATCAGTCGGAGATCGGGGACAGTAATCAGTCAGAGCGGGACAGCAATCAGTCGGAGATCGGGACAGTAATCAGTCGGAGATCGGGACAGTAATCAGTCGGAGATCGGGACAGTAATCAGTCGGAGATCGGGACAGTAATCAGTCGGAGCGGGACAGTAATCAGTCGGAGCGGGACAGTAATCAGTCGGAGATCGGGACAGTAATCAGTCGGAGCGGGACAGTAATCAGTCGGAGATCGGGACAGTAATCAGTCGGAGATCGGGACAGTAATCAGTCGGAGATCGGGACAGTAATCAGTCGGCGATCGGGACAGTAATCAGTCGGAGCGGGACAGTAATCAGTCGGAGATCGGGACAGTAATCAGTCGGAGCGGGACAGTAATCAGTCGGAGCGGGACAGTGATCAGTCGGTGCGGGACAGCAATCAGTCGGTGCGGGACAGTAATCAGTCGGTGCGGGACAGTAATCAGTCGGAGCGGGACAGTAATCAGTCGGAGCGGGACAGTAATCAGTCCGAGCGGGACAGTAATCAGTCCGAGCGGGACAGTAATCAGTCGGAGATCAAGACAGTGATCAGTCGGAGATCGGGACAGTAATCAGTCGGAGGTCGGGACAGCAATCAGGAGGAGCGGGAAAGTAATTAGTCGGAGCGGGACAGTAATCAGTCCGAGCGGGACAGTAATCAGTCCGAGCGGGACAGTAATCAGTCGGAGATCAAGACAGTGATCAGTCGGAGATCGGGACAGTAATCAGTCGGAGATCGGGACAGTAGTCAGTCGGAGTTTGGGACAGTAATCAGTCGGGGCGGGACAGTAATCAGTCGGAGATCGGGACAGTGATCAGTCGGAGATCGGGACAGTGATCAGTCAGAGATCGGGACAGTGATCAGTCGGAGATCGGGACATAAATCAGTCGGAGGTCGGGACAGTAATCAGTCGGAGGTCGGGACAGCAATCAGGAGGAGCGGGAAAGTAATCAGTCGGAGCGGGACAGTAATCAGTCGGAGCGGGACAGTAATCAGTCGGAGCTGGACAGTAATCAGTCGGAGCGGGACAGTAATCAGTCGGAGCGGGACAGTAATCAGTCGGAGCGGGACAGTAATCAGTCGGAGATCGGGACAGTAATCAGTCGGAGCGGGACAGTAATCAGTCGGAGCGGGACAGTAATCAGTCGGAGCTGGACAGTAGTCAGTCGGAGCTGGACAGTAGTCAGTCGGAGCGGGACAGTAATCAGTCGGAGATCGGGACAGTGATCAGTCGGAGATCGGGACAGTTATCAGTCGGAGGTCGGGACAGCAATCAGGAGGAGCGGGAAAGTAATCAGTCGGAGATCGGGACAGTGATCAGTCGGAGATCGGGACAGTGATCAGTCGGAGATCGGGACAGTGATCAGTCGGAGATCGGGACAGTAATCAGTCGGAGGTTGGGACAGTAATCAGTCGGAGGTTGGGACAGCAATCAGGAGGAGCGGGAAAGTAATCAGTCGGTGATCGGGACAGCAATCAGTCGGAGGTCGGGACAGCAATCAGTCGGAGATCGGGACAGTAATCAGTCGGAGATCGGGACAGTGATCAGTCGGAGATCGGGACAGTGATCAGTCGGAGGTCGGAACAGCAATCAGGAGGAGCGGGAAAGTAATCAGTCGGTGATCGGGACAGTAATCAGTCGGAGATCGGGACAGTAATCCGTCGGAGCGGGACAGTAATCAGTCAGAGATCGGGACAGTAATCCGTCGGAGCGGGACAGTAATCAGTCAGAGATCGGGACAGTAATCAGTCGATGATCGGGACAGTGATCAGTCGGAGATCGGGACAGCAATCAGTCGGAGCGGGACAGTAATCAGTCAGAGCGGGACAGTAATCAGTCAGAAATCGGGACAGTAATCAGTCGGGGATCGGAACAGCAATCAGTCGGAGCGGGACAGTAATCAGTCGGAGATCGGGACAGTAATCAGTGGGAGCGGGACAGTAATCTGTCGGAACGGGACAGTAATCAGTCGGAGCGGGACCGTAATCAGTCGGATCGGGACAGTAATCAGTCGGAGCGGGACAGTAATCAGTCGGAGCGGGACAGTAATCAGTCGGAGCGGGACAGTAATCAGTCGGAGCTGGACAGTAATCAGTCGGAGCGGGACAGTAATCAGTCGGAGATCGAGACAGTAATCAGTCGGAGATCGAGACAGCAATCAGTCGGGGATCGGGAGTGTAATCAGTCGGATATCGGGACAGTAATCAGTCAGAGATCGGGACAGTAATCAGTCGGAGATCGGGACAGTGATCAGTCGGAGATCGGGACAGCAATCAGTCGGAGCGGGACAGTAATCAGTCGGAGATCGGGACAGTAATCAGTCAGAAATCGGGACAGTAATCAGTCGGAGATCGGGACAGTGATCAGTCGGAGATCGGGACAGTGATCAGTCGGAGATCGGGGACAGTAATCAGTCAGAGCGGGACAGCAATCAGTCGGAGATCGGGACAGTAATCAGTCGGAGATCGGGACAGTAATCAGTCGGAGATCGGGACAGTAATCAGTCGGAGATCGGGACAGTAATCAGTCGGAGATCGGGACAGTAATCAGTCGGAGATCGGGACAGTAATCAGTCGGAGCGGGACAGTAATCAGTCGGAGCGGGACAGTAATCAGTCGGAGATCGGGACAGTAATCAGTCGGAGCGGGACAGTAATCAGTCGGAGATCGGGACAGTAATCAGTCGGAGATCGGGACAGTAATCAGTCGGAGCGGGACAGTAATCAGTCGGAGCGGGACAGTAATCAGTCGGAGATCGAGACAGTAATCAGTCGGGGATCGGGAGTGTAATCAGTCGGAGATCGAGACAGTAATCAGTCAGAGATCGAGACAGTAATCAGTCCGAGATCGGGAGAGTAATCAGTCCGAGATCGGGAGAGTAATCAGTCGGAGATCGGGACAGTGATCAGTCGGAGATCGGGGACAGTAATCAGTCAGAGCGGGACAGCAATCAGTCGGAGATCGGGACAGTAATCAGTCGGAGATCGGGACAGTAATCAGTCGGAGATCGGGACAGTAATCAGTCGGAGATCGGGACAGTAATCAGTCGGAGCGGGACAGTAATCAGTCGGAGCGGGACAGTAATCAGTCGGAGATCGGGACAGTAATCAGTCGGAGCGGGACAGTAATCAGTCGGAGATCGGGACAGTAATCAGTCGGAGATCGGGACAGTAATCAGTCGGAGATCGGGACAGTAATCAGTCGGCGATCGGGACAGTAATCAGTCGGAGCGGGACAGTAATCAGTCGGAGATCGGGACAGTAATCAGTCGGAGCGGGACAGTAATCAGTCGGAGCGGGACAGTAATCAGTCGGTGCGGGACAGCAATCAGTCGGTGCGGGACAGTAATCAGTCGGTGCGGGACAGTAATCAGTCGGAGCGGGACAGTAATCAGTCGGAGCGGGACAGTAATCAGTCCGAGCGGGACAGTAATCAGTCCGAGCGGGACAGTAATCAGTCGGAGATCAAGACAGTGATCAGTCGGAGATCGGGACAATAATCAGTCGGAGGTCGGGACAGCAATCAGGAGGAGCGGGAAAGTAATTAGTCGGAGCGGGACAGTAATCAGTCCGAGCGGGACAGTAATCAGTCCGAGCGGGACAGTAATCAGTCGGAGATCAAGACAGTGATCAGTCGGAGTTTGGGACAGTAATCAGTCGGGGCGGGACAGTAATCAGTCGGAGATCGGGACAGTGATCAGTCGGAGATCGGGACAGTGATCAGTCAGAGATCGGGACAGTGATCAGTCGGAGATCGGGACATAAATCAGTCGGAGGTCGGGACAGTAATCAGTCGGAGGTCGGGACAGCAATCAGGAGGAGCGGGAAAGTAATCAGTCGGAGCGGGACAGTAATCAGTCGGAGCGGGACAGTAATCAGTCGGAGCTGGACAGTAATCAGTCGGAGCGGGACAGTAATCAGTCGGAGCGGGACAGTAATCAGTCGGAGCGGGACAGTAATCAGTCGGAGATCGGGACAGTAATCAGTCGGAGCGGGACAGTAATCAGTCGGAGCGGGACAGTAATCAGTCGGAGCTGGACAGTAGTCAGTCGGAGCTGGACAGTAGTCAGTCGGAGCGGGACAGTAATCAGTCGGAGATCGGGACAGTGATCAGTCGGAGCGGGACAGTGAACAGTCGGAGATCGGGACAGTGATCAGTCGGAGATCGGGACAGTGATCAGTCGGAGATCGGGACAGTTATCAGTCGGAGGTCGGGACAGCAATCAGGAGGAGCGGGAAAGTAATCAGTCGGAGATCGGGACAGTGATCAGTCGGAGATCGGGACAGTGATCAGTCGGAGATCGGGACAGTGATCAGTCGGAGATCGGGACAGTAATCAGTCGGAGGTTGGGACAGTAATCAGTCGGAGGTTGGGACAGCAATCAGGAGGAGCGGGAAAGTAATCAGTCGGTGATCGGGACAGCAATCAGTCGGAGGTCGGGACAGCAATCAGTTGGAGATCGGGACAGTAATCAGTCGGAGATCGGGACAGTGATCAGTCGGAGATCGGGACAGTGATCAGTCGGAGGTCGGAACAGCAATCAGGAGGAGCGGGAAAGTAATCAGTCGGTGATCGGGACAGTAATCAGTCGGAGATCGGGACAGTAATCCGTCGGAGCGGGACAGTAATCAGTCAGAGATCGGGACAGTAATCCGTCGGAGCGGGACAGTAATCAGTCAGAGATCGGGACAGTAATCAGTCGATGATCGGGACAGTGATCAGTCGGAGATCGGGACAGCAATCAGTCGGAGCGGGACAGTAATCAGTCAGAGCGGGACAGTAATCAGTCAGAAATCGGGACAGTAATCAGTCGGGGATCGGAACAGCAATCAGTCGGAGCGGGACAGTAATCAGTCGGAGATCGGGACAGTAATCAGTGGGAGCGGGACAGTAATCTGTCGGAACGGGACAGTAATCAGTCGGAGCGGGACCGTAATCAGTCGGATCGGGACAGTAATCAGTCGGAGCGGGACAGTAATCAGTCGGAGCGGGACAGTAATCAGTCGGAGCGGGACAGTAATCAGTCGGAGCTGGACAGTAATCAGTCGGAGCGGGACAGTAATCAGTCCGAGCGTGACAGTAATCAGTCGGAGCGGGACAGTAATCAGTCGGAGATCGAGACAGTAATCAGTCGGAGATCGAGACAGCAATCAGTCGGGGATCGGGAGTGTAATCAGTCGGATATCGGGACAGTAATCAGTCAGAGATCGGGACAGTAATCAGTCGGAGATCGGGACAGTGATCAGTCGGAGATCGGGACAGCAATCAGTCGGAGCGGGACAGTAATCAGTCAGAGCGGGACAGTAATCAGTCAGAAATCGGGACAGTAATCAGTCGGAGATCGGGACAGTGATCAGTCGGAGATCGGGACAGTGATCAGTCGGAGATCGGGGACAGTAATCAGTCAGAGCGGGACAGCAATCAGTCGGAGATCGGGACAGTAATCAGTCGGAGATCGGGACAGTAATCAGTCGGAGATCGGGACAGTAATCAGTCGGAGATCGGGACAGTAATCAGTCGGAGATCGGGACAGTAATCAGTCGGAGATCGGGACAGTAATCAGTCGGAGCGGGACAGTAATCAGTCGGAGCGGGACAGTAATCAGTCGGAGATCGGGACAGTAATCAGTCGGAGCGGGACAGTAATCAGTCGGAGATCGGGACAGTAATCAGTCGGAGATCGGGACAGTAATCAGTCGGAGATCGGGACAGTAATCAGTCGGAGCGGGACAGTAATCAGTCGGAGCGGGACAGTAATCAGTCGGAGATCGAGACAGTAATCAGTCGGGGATCGGGAGTGTAATCAGTCGGATATCGGGACAGTAATCAGTCAGAGATCGGGACAGTAATCAGTCGGAGATCGGGACAGTGATCAGTCGGAGATCGGGACAGCGATCAGTCGGAGCGGGACAGTAATCAGTCAGAGCGGGACAGTAATCAGTCAGAAATCGGGACAGTAAGCAGTCGGAGATCGGGACAGTGATCAGTCGGAGATCGGGACAGTGATCAGTCGGAGATCGGGACAGTGATCAGTCGGAGATCGGGAGAGTGATCAGTCGGAGTGGGACAGTAATCAGTCGGAGATCGAGACAGTAATCAGTCGGGGATCGAGACAGTAATCAGTCCGAGATCGGGAGAGTAATCAGTCCGAGATCGGGAGAGTAATCAGTCGGAGATCGGGACAGTGATCAGTCGGAGATCGGGGACAGTAATCAGTCAGAGCGGGACAGCAATCAGTCGGAGATCGGGACAGTAATCAGTCGGAGATCGGGACAGTAATCAGTCGGAGATCGGGACAGTAATCAGTCGGAGATCGGGACAGTAATCAGTCGGAGCGGGACAGTAATCAGTCGGAGCGGGACAGTAATCAGTCGGAGCGGGACAGTAATCAGTCGGAGATCGGGACAGTAATCAGTCGGAGCGGGACAGTAATCAGTCGGAGATCGGGACAGTAATCAGTCGGAGATCGGGACAGTAATCAGTCGGAGATCGGGACGGTAATCAGTCGGCGATCGGGACAGTAATCAGTCGGAGCGGGACAGTAATCAGTCGGAGATCGGGACAGTAATCAGTCGGAGCGGGACAGTAATCAGTCGGAGCGGGACAGTAATCAGTCGGTGCGGGACAGCAATCAGTCGGTGCGGGACAGTAATCAGTCGGTGCGGGACAGTAATCAGTCGGAGCGGGACAGTAATCAGTCGGAGCGGGACAGTAATCAGTCCGAGCGGGACAGTAATCAGTCCGAGCGGGACAGTAATCAGTCGGAGATCAAGACAGTGATCAGTCGGAGATCGGGACAGTAATCAGTCGGAGGTCGGGACAGCAATCAGGAGGAGCGGGAAAGTAATTAGTCGGAGCGGGACAGTAATCAGTCCGAGCGGGACAGTAATCAGTCCGAGCGGGACAGTAATCAGTCGGAGATCAAGACAGTGATCAGTCGGAGATCGGGACAGTAATCAGTCGGAGATCGGGACAGTAGTCAGTCGGAGTTTGGGACAGTAATCAGTCGGGGCGGGACAGTAATCAGTCGGAGATCGGGACAGTGATCAGTCGGAGATCGGGACAGTGATCAGTCAGAGATCGGGACAGTGATCAGTCGGAGATCGGGACATAAATCAGTCGGAGGTCGGGACAGTAATCAGTCGGAGGTCGGGACAGCAATCAGGAGGAGCGGGAAAGTAATCAGTCGGAGCGGGACAGTAATCAGTCGGAGCGGGACAGTAATCAGTCGGAGCTGGACAGTAATCAGTCGGAGCGGGACAGTAATCAGTCGGAGCGGGACAGTAATCAGTCGGAGATCGGGACAGTAATCAGTCGGAGCGGGACAGTAATCAGTCGGAGCGGGACAGTAATCAGTCGGAGCTGGACAGTAGTCAGTCGGAGCTGGACAGTAGTCAGTCGGAGCGGGACAGTAATCAGTCGGAGATCGGGACAGTGATCAGTCGGAGCGGGACAGTGAACAGTCGGAGATCGGGACAGTGAACAGTCGGAGATCGGGACAGTGATCAGTCGGAGATCGGGACAGTTATCAGTCGGAGGTCGGGAAAACAATCAGGAGGAGCGGGAAAGTAATCAGTCGCAGATCGGGACAGTGATCAGTCGGAGATCGGGACAGTGATCAGTCGGAGATCGGGACAGTGATCAGTCGGAGATCGGGACAGTAATCAGTCGGAGGTTGGGACAGTAATCAGTCGGAGGTTGGGACAGCAATCAGGAGGAGCGGGAAAGTAATCAGTCGGTGATCGGGACAGCAATCAGTCGGAGGTCGGGACAGCAATCAGTCGGAGATCGGGACAGTAATCAGTCGGAGATCGGGACAGTGATCAGTCGGAGATCGGGACAGTGATCAGTCGGAGGTCGGAACAGCAATCAGGAGGAGCGGGAAAGGAATCAGTCGGTGATCGGGACAGTAATCAGTCGGAGATCGGGACAGTAATCCGTCGGAGCGGGACAGTAATCAGTCAGAGATCGGGACAGTAATCCGTCGGAGCGGGACAGTAATCAGTCAGAGATCGGGACAGTAATCAGTCGATGATCGGGACAGTGATCAGTCGGAGATCGGGACAGCAATCAGTCGGAGCGGGACAGTAATCAGTCAGAGCGGGACAGTAATCAGTCAGAAATCGGGACAGTAATCAGTCGGGGATCGGAACAGCAATCAGTCGGAGCGGGACAGTAATCAGTCGGAGATCGGGACAGTAATCAGTGGGAGCGGGACAGTAATCTGTCGGAACGGGACAGTAATCAGTCGGAGCGGGACCGTAATCAGTCGGATCGGGACAGTAATCAGTCGGAGCGGGACAGTAATCAGTCGGAGCGGGACAGTAATCAGTCGGAGCGGGACAGTAATCAGTCGGAGCTGGACAGTAATCAGTCGGAGCGGGACAGTAATCAGTCCGAGCGTGACAGTAATCAGTCGGAGCGGGACAGTAATCAGTCGGAGATCGAGACAGTAATCAGTCGGAGATCGAGACAGCAATCAGTCGGGGATCGGGAGTGTAATCAGTCGGATATCGGGACAGTGATCAGTCGGAGATCGGGACAGCAATCAGTCGGAGCGGGACAGTAATCAGTCAGAGCGGGACAGTAATCAGTCAGAAATCGGGACAGCAATCAGTCGGAGATCGGGACAGTGATCAGTCGGAGATCGGGACAGTGATCAGTCGGAGATCGGGGACAGTAATCAGTCAGAGCGGGACAGCAATCAGTCGGAGATCGGGACAGTAATCAGTCGGAGATCGGGACAGTAATCAGTCGGAGATCGGGACAGTAATCAGTCGGAGATCGGGACAGTAATCAGTCGGAGATCGGGACAGTAATCAGTCGGAGATTGGGACAGTAATCAGTCGGAGCGGGACAGTAATCAGTCGGAGCGGGACAGTAATCAGTCGGAGATCGGGACAGTAATCAGTCGGAGCGGGACAGTAATCAGTCGGAGATCGGGACAGTAATCAGTCGGAGATCGGGACAGTAATCAGTCGGAGATCGGGACAGTAATCAGTCGGCGATCGGGACAGTAATCAGTCGGAGCGGGACAGTAATCAGTCGGAGATCGGGACAGTAATCAGTCGGAGCGGGACAGTAATCAGTCGGAGCGGGACAGTAATCAGTCGGTGCGGGACAGCAATCAGTCGGTGCGGGACAGTAATCAGTCGGTGCGGGACAGTAATCAGTCGGAGCGGGACAGTAATCAGTCGGAGCGGGACAGTAATCAGTCCGAGCGGGACAGTAATCAGTCCGAGCGGGACAGTAATCAGTCGGAGATCAAGACAGTGATCAGTCGGAGATCGGGACAGTAATCAGTCGGAGGTCGGGACAGCAATCAGGAGGAGCGGGAAAGTAATTAGTCGGAGCGGGACAGTAATCAGTCCGAGCGGGACAGTAATCAGTCCGAGCGGGACAGTAATCAGTCGGAGATCAAGACAGTGATCAGTCGGAGATCGGGACAGTAATCAGTCGGAGATCGGGACAGTAGTCAGTCGGAGTTTGGGACAGTAATCAGTCGGGGCGGGACAGTAATCAGTCGGAGATCGGGACAGTGATCAGTCGGAGATCGGGACAGTGATCAGTCAGAGATCGGGACAGTGATCAGTCGGAGATCGGGACATAAATCAGTCGGAGGTCGGGACAGTAATCAGTCGGAGGTCGGGACAGCAATCAGGAGGAGCGGGAAAGTAATCAGTCGGAGCGGGACAGTAATCAGTCGGAGCGGGACAGTAATCAGTCGGAGCTGGACAGTAATCAGTCGGAGCGGGACAGTAATCAGTCGGAGCGGGACAGTAATCAGTCGGAGCGGGACAGTAATCAGTCGGAGATCGGGACAGTAATCAGTCGGAGCGGGACAGTAATCAGTCGGAGCGGGACAGTAATCAGTCGGAGCGGGACAGTAGTCAGTCGGAGCTGGACAGTAGTCAGTCGGAGCGGGACAGTAATCAGTCGGAGATCGGGACAGTGATCAGTCGGAGATCGGGACAGTTATCAGTCGGAGATCGGGACAGTAATCAGTCAGAGCGGGACAGTAATCAGTCAGAAATTGGGACAGTAATCAGTCGGGGATCGGAACAGCAATCAGTCGGAGCGGGACAGTAATCAGTCGGAGATCGGGACAGTAATCAGTGGGAGCGGGACAGTAATCTGTCGGAACGGGACAGTAATCAGTCGGAGCGGGACCGTAATCAGTCGGATCGGGACAGTAATCAGTCGGAGCGGGACAGTAATCAGTCGGAGCGGGACAGTAATCAGTCGGAGCGGGACAGTAATCAGTCGGAGCTGGACAGTAATCAGTCGGAGCGGGACAGTAATCAGTCCGAGCGTGACAGTAATCAGTCGGAGCGGGACAGTAATCAGTCGGAGATCGAGACAGTAATCAGTCGGAGATCGAGACAGCAATCAGTCGGGGATCGGGAGTGTAATCAGTCGGATATCGGGACAGTAATCAGTCAGAGATCGGGACAGTAATCAGTCGGAGATCGGGACAGTGATCAGTCGGAGATCGGGACAGCAATCAGTCGGAGCGGGACAGTAATCAGTCGGAGATCGGGACAGTAATCAGTCAGAAATCGGGACAGTAATCAGTCGGAGATCGGGACAGTGATCAGTCGGAGATCGGGACAGTGATCAGTCGGAGATCGGGACAGTAATCAGTCAGAGCGGGACAGCAATCAGTCGGAGATCGGGACAGTAATCAGTCGGAGATCGGGACAGTAATCAGTCGGAGATCGGGACAGTAATCAGTCGGAGATCGGGACAGTAATCAGTCGGAGATCGGGACAGTAATCAGTCGGAGATCGGGACAGTAATCAGTCGGAGCGGGACAGTAATCAGTCGGAGCGGGACAGTAATCAGTCGGAGATCGGGACAGTAATCAGTCGGAGCGGGACAGTAATCAGTCGGAGATCGGGACAGTAATCAGTCGGAGATCGGGACAGTAATCAGTCGGAGATCGGGACAGTAATCAGTCGGAGCGGGACAGTAATCAGTCGGAGCGGGACAGTAATCAGTCGGAGATCGAGACAGTAATCAGTCGGGGATCGGGAGTGTAATCAGTCGGATATCGGGACAGTAATCAGTCAGAGATCGGGACAGTAATCAGTCGGAGATCGGGACAGTGATCAGTCGGAGATCGGGACAGCGATCAGTCGGAGCGGGACAGTAATCAGTCAGAGCGGGACAGTAATCAGTCAGAAATCGGGACAGTAAGCAGTCGGAGATCGGGACAGTGATCAGTCGGAGATCGGGACAGTGATCAGTCGGAGATCGGGACAGTGATCAGTCGGAGATCGGGAGAGTGATCAGTCGGAGTGGGACAGTAATCAGTCGGAGATCGAGACAGTAATCAGTCGGGGATCGAGACAGTAATCAGTCCGAGATCGGGAGAGTAATCAGTCCGAGATCGGGAGAGTAATCAGTCGGAGATCGGGACAGTGATCAGTCGGAGATCGGGGACAGTAATCAGTCAGAGCGGGACAGCAATCAGTCGGAGATCGGGACAGTAATCAGTCGGAGATCGGGACAGTAATCAGTCGGAGATCGGGACAGTAATCAGTCGGAGATCGGGACAGTAATCAGTCGGAGCGGGACAGTAATCAGTCGGAGCGGGACAGTAATCAGTCGGAGCTGGACAGTAGTCAGTCGGAGCTGGACAGTAGTCAGTCGGAGCGGGACAGTAATCAGTCGGAGATCGGGACAGTGATCAGTCGGAGCGGGACAGTGAACAGTCGGAGATCGGGACAGTGAACAGTCGGAGATCGGGACAGTGATCAGTCGGAGATCGGGACAGTTATCAGTCGGAGGTCGGGAAAACAATCAGGAGGAGCGGGAAAGTAATCAGTCGCAGATCGGGACAGTGATCAGTCGGAGATCGGGACAGTGATCAGTCGGAGATCGGGACAGTGATCAGTCGGAGATCGGGACAGTAATCAGTCGGAGGTTGGGACAGTAATCAGTCGGAGGTTGGGACAGCAATCAGGAGGAGCGGGAAAGTAATCAGTCGGTGATCGGGACAGCAATCAGTCGGAGGTCGGGACAGCAATCAGTCGGAGATCGGGACAGTAATCAGTCGGAGATCGGGACAGTGATCAGTCGGAGATCGGGACAGTGATCAGTCGGAGGTCGGAACAGCAATCAGGAGGAGCGGGAAAGGAATCAGTCGGTGATCGGGACAGTAATCAGTCGGAGATCGGGACAGTAATCCGTCGGAGCGGGACAGTAATCAGTCAGAGATCGGGACAGTAATCCGTCGGAGCGGGACAGTAATCAGTCAGAGATCGGGACAGTAATCAGTCGATGATCGGGACAGTGATCAGTCGGAGATCGGGACAGCAATCAGTCGGAGCGGGACAGTAATCAGTCAGAGCGGGACAGTAATCAGTCAGAAATCGGGACAGTAATCAGTCGGGGATCGGAACAGCAATCAGTCGGAGCGGGACAGTAATCAGTCGGAGATCGGGACAGTAATCAGTGGGAGCGGGACAGTAATCTGTCGGAACGGGACAGTAATCAGTCGGAGCGGGACCGTAATCAGTCGGATCGGGACAGTAATCAGTCGGAGCGGGACAGTAATCAGTCGGAGCGGGACAGTAATCAGTCGGAGCGGGACAGTAATCAGTCGGAGCTGGACAGTAATCAGTCGGAGCGGGACAGTAATCAGTCCGAGCGTGACAGTAATCAGTCGGAGCGGGACAGTAATCAGTCGGAGATCGAGACAGTAATCAGTCGGAGATCGAGACAGCAATCAGTCGGGGATCGGGAGTGTAATCAGTCGGATATCGGGACAGTGATCAGTCGGAGATCGGGACAGCAATCAGTCGGAGCGGGACAGTAATCAGTCAGAGCGGGACAGTAATCAGTCAGAAATCGGGACAGCAATCAGTCGGAGATCGGGACAGTGATCAGTCGGAGATCGGGACAGTGATCAGTCGGAGATCGGGGACAGTAATCAGTCAGAGCGGGACAGCAATCAGTCGGAGATCGGGACAGTAATCAGTCGGAGATCGGGACAGTAATCAGTCGGAGATCGGGACAGTAATCAGTCGGAGATCGGGACAGTAATCAGTCGGAGATCGGGACAGTAATCAGTCGGAGATTGGGACAGTAATCAGTCGGAGCGGGACAGTAATCAGTCGGAGCGGGACAGTAATCAGTCGGAGATCGGGACAGTAATCAGTCGGAGCGGGACAGTAATCAGTCGGAGATCGGGACAGTAATCAGTCGGAGATCGGGACAGTAATCAGTCGGAGATCGGGACAGTAATCAGTCGGCGATCGGGACAGTAATCAGTCGGAGCGGGACAGTAATCAGTCGGAGATCGGGACAGTAATCAGTCGGAGCGGGACAGTAATCAGTCGGAGCGGGACAGTAATCAGTCGGTGCGGGACAGCAATCAGTCGGTGCGGGACAGTAATCAGTCGGTGCGGGACAGTAATCAGTCGGAGCGGGACAGTAATCAGTCGGAGCGGGACAGTAATCAGTCCGAGCGGGACAGTAATCAGTCCGAGCGGGACAGTAATCAGTCGGAGATCAAGACAGTGATCAGTCGGAGATCGGGACAGTAATCAGTCGGAGGTCGGGACAGCAATCAGGAGGAGCGGGAAAGTAATTAGTCGGAGCGGGACAGTAATCAGTCCGAGCGGGACAGTAATCAGTCCGAGCGGGACAGTAATCAGTCGGAGATCAAGACAGTGATCAGTCGGAGATCGGGACAGTAATCAGTCGGAGATCGGGACAGTAGTCAGTCGGAGTTTGGGACAGTAATCAGTCGGGGCGGGACAGTAATCAGTCGGAGATCGGGACAGTGATCAGTCGGAGATCGGGACAGTGATCAGTCAGAGATCGGGACAGTGATCAGTCGGAGATCGGGACATAAATCAGTCGGAGGTCGGGACAGTAATCAGTCGGAGGTCGGGACAGCAATCAGGAGGAGCGGGAAAGTAATCAGTCGGAGCGGGACAGTAATCAGTCGGAGCGGGACAGTAATCAGTCGGAGCTGGACAGTAATCAGTCGGAGCGGGACAGTAATCAGTCGGAGCGGGACAGTAATCAGTCGGAGCGGGACAGTAATCAGTCGGAGATCGGGACAGTAATCAGTCGGAGCGGGACAGTAATCAGTCGGAGCGGGACAGTAATCAGTCGGAGCTGGACAGTAGTCAGTCGGAGCTGGACAGTAGTCAGTCGGAGCGGGACAGTAATCAGTCGGAGATCGGGACAGTGATCAGTCGGAGATCGGGACAGTTATCAGTCGGAGATCGGGACAGTAATCAGTCAGAGCGGGACAGTAATCAGTCAGAAATCGGGACAGTAATCAGTCGGGGATCGGAACAGCAATCAGTCGGAGCGGGACAGTAATCAGTCGGAGATCGGGACAGTAATCAGTGGGAGCGGGACAGTAATCTGTCGGAACGGGACAGTAATCAGTCGGAGCGGGACCGTAATCAGTCGGATCGGGACAGTAATCAGTCGGAGCGGGACAGTAATCAGTCGGAGCGGGACAGTAATCAGTCGGAGCGGGACAGTAATCAGTCGGAGCTGGACAGTAATCAGTCGGAGCGGGACAGTAATCAGTCCGAGCGTGACAGTAATCAGTCGGAGCGGGACAGTAATCAGTCGGAGATCGAGACAGTAATCAGTCGGAGATCGAGACAGCAATCAGTCGGGGATCGGGAGTGTAATCAGTCGGATATCGGGACAGTAATCAGTCAGAGATCGGGACAGTAATCAGTCGGAGATCGGGACAGTGATCAGTCGGAGATCGGGACAGCAATCAGTCGGAGCGGGACAGTAATCAGTCGGAGATCGGGACAGTAATCAGTCAGAAATCGGGACAGTAATCAGTCGGAGATCGGGACAGTGATCAGTCGGAGATCGGGACAGTGATCAGTCGGAGATCGGGGACAGTAATCAGTCAGAGCGGGACAGCAATCAGTCGGAGATCGGGACAGTAATCAGTCGGAGATCGGGACAGTAATCAGTCGGAGATCGGGACAGTAATCAGTCGGAGATCGGGACAGTAATCAGTCGGAGATCGGGACAGTAATCAGTCGGAGATCGGGACAGTAATCAGTCGGAGCGGGACAGTAATCAGTCGGAGCGGGACAGTAATCAGTCGGAGATCGGGACAGTAATCAGTCGGAGCGGGACAGTAATCAGTCGGAGATCGGGACAGTAATCAGTCGGAGATCGGGACAGTAATCAGTCGGAGATCGGGACAGTAATCAGTCGGAGCGGGACAGTAATCAGTCGGAGCGGGACAGTAATCAGTCGGAGATCGAGACAGTAATCAGTCGGGGATCGGGAGTGTAATCAGTCGGATATCGGGACAGTAATCAGTCAGAGATCGGGACAGTAATCAGTCGGAGATCGGGACAGTGATCAGTCGGAGATCGGGACAGCGATCAGTCGGAGCGGGACAGTAATCAGTCAGAGCGGGACAGTAATCAGTCAGAAATCGGGACAGTAAGCAGTCGGAGATCGGGACAGTGATCAGTCGGAGATCGGGACAGTGATCAGTCGGAGATCGGGACAGTGATCAGTCGGAGATCGGGAGAGTGATCAGTCGGAGTGGGACAGTAATCAGTCGGAGATCGAGACAGTAATCAGTCGGGGATCGAGACAGTAATCAGTCCGAGATCGGGAGAGTAATCAGTCCGAGATCGGGAGAGTAATCAGTCGGAGATCGGGACAGTGATCAGTCGGAGATCGGGGACAGTAATCAGTCAGAGCGGGACAGCAATCAGTCGGAGATCGGGACAGTAATCAGTCGGAGATCGGGACAGTAATCAGTCGGAGATCGGGACAGTAATCAGTCGGAGATCGGGACAGTAATCAGTCGGAGCGGGACAGTAATCAGTCGGAGCGGGACAGTAATCAGTCGGAGATCGGGACAGTAATCAGTCGGAGCGGGACAGTAATCAGTCGGAGATCGGGACAGTAATCAGTCGGAGATCGGGACAGTAATCAGTCGGAGATCGGGACAGTAATCAGTCGGCGATCGGGACAGTAATCAGTCGGAGCGGGACAGTAATCAGTCGGAGATCGGGACAGTAATCAGTCGGAGCGGGACAGTAATCAGTCGGAGCGGGACAGTAATCAGTCGGTGCGGGACAGCAATCAGTCGGTGCGGGACAGTAATCAGTCGGTGCGGGACAGTAATCAGTCGGAGCGGGACAGTAATCAGTCGGAGCGGGACAGTAATCAGTCCGAGCGGGACAGTAATCAGTCCGAGCGGGACAGTAATCAGTCGGAGATCAAGACAGTGATCAGTCGGAGATCGGGACAGTAATCAGTCGGAGGTCGGGACAGCAATCAGGAGGAGCGGGAAAGTAATTAGTCGGAGCGGGACAGTAATCAGTCCGAGCGGGACAGTAATCAGTCCGAGCGGGACAGTAATCAGTCGGAGATCAGACAGTGATCAGTCGGAGTTTGGGACAGTAATCAGTCGGGGCGGGACAGTAATCAGTCGGAGATCGGGACAGTGATCAGTCGGAGATCGGGACAGTGATCAGTCAGAGATCGGGACAGTGATCAGTCGGAGATCGGGACATAAATCAGTCGGAGGTCGGGACAGTAATCAGTCGGAGGTCGGGACAGCAATCAGGAGGAGCGGGAAAGTAATCAGTCGGAGCGGGACAGTAATCAGTCGGAGCGGGACAGTAATCAGTCGGAGCTGGACAGTAATCAGTCGGAGCGGGACAGTAATCAGTCGGAGCGGGACAGTAATCAGTCGGAGCGGGACAGTAATCAGTCGGAGATCGGGACAGTAATCAGTCGGAGCGGGACAGTAATCAGTCGGAGCGGGACAGTAATCAGTCGGAGCTGGACAGTAGTCAGTCGGAGCTGGACAGTAGTCAGTCGGAGCGGGACAGTAATCAGTCGGAGATCGGGACAGTGATCAGTCGGAGCGGGACAGTGAACAGTCGGAGATCGGGACAGTGAACAGTCGGAGATCGGGACAGTGATCAGTCGGAGATCGGGACAGTTATCAGTCGGAGGTCGGGAAAACAATCAGGAGGAGCGGGAAAGTAATCAGTCGGAGATCGGGACAGTGATCAGTCGGAGATCGGGACAGTGATCAGTCGGAGATCGGGACAGTGATCAGTCGGAGATCGGGACAGTAATCAGTCGGAGGTTGGGACAGTAATCAGTCGGAGGTTGGGACAGCAATCAGGAGGAGCGGGAAAGTAATCAGTCGGTGATCGGCACAGCAATCAGTCGGAGGTCGGGACAGCAATCAGTCGGAGATCGGGACAGTAATCAGTCGGAGATCGGGACAGTGATCAGTCGGAGATCGGGACAGTGATCAGTCGGAGGTCGGAACAGCAATCAGGAGGAGCGGGAAAGTAATCAGTCGGTGATCGGGACAGTAATCAGTCGGAGATCGGGACAGTAATCCGTCGGAGCGGGACAGTAATCAGTCAGAGATCGGGACAGTAATCCGTCGGAGCGGGACAGTAATCAGTCAGAGATCGGGACAGTAATCAGTCGATGATCGGGACAGTGATCAGTCGGAGATCGGGACAGCAATCAGTCGGAGCGGGACAGTAATCAGTCAGAGCGGGACAGTAATCAGTCAGAAATCGGGACAGTAATCAGTCGGGGATCGGAACAGCAATCAGTCGGAGCGGGACAGTAATCAGTCGGAGATCGGGACAGTAATCAGTGGGAGCGGGACAGTAATCTGTCGGAACGGGACAGTAATCAGTCGGAGCGGGACCGTAATCAGTCGGATCGGGACAGTAATCAGTCGGAGCGGGACAGTAATCAGTCGGAGCGGGACAGTAATCAGTCGGAGCGGGACAGTAATCAGTCGGAGCTGGACAGTAATCAGTCGGAGCGGGACAGTAATCAGTCCGAGCGTGACAGTAATCAGTCGGAGCGGGACAGTAATCAGTCGGAGATCGAGACAGTAATCAGTCGGAGATCGAGACAGCAATCAGTCGGGGATCGGGAGTGTAATCAGTCGGATATCGGGACAGTAATCAGTCAGAGATCGGGACAGTAATCAGTCGGAGATCGGGACAGTGATCAGTCGGAGATCGGGACAGCAATCAGTCGGAGCGGGACAGTAATCAGTCAGAGCGGGACAGTAATCAGTCAGAAATCGGGACAGTAATCAGTCGGAGATCGGGACAGTGATCAGTCGGAGATCGGGACAGTGATCAGTCGGAGATCGGGGACAGTAATCAGTCAGAGCGGGACAGCAATCAGTCGGAGATCGGGACAGTAATCAGTCGGAGATCGGGACAGTAATCAGTCGGAGATCGGGACAGTAATCAGTCGGAGATCGGGACAGTAATCAGTCGGAGATCGGGACAGTAATCAGTCGGAGATCGGGACAGTAATCAGTCGGAGCGGGACAGTAATCAGTCGGAGCGGGACAGTAATCAGTCGGAGATCGGGACAGTAATCAGTCGGAGCGGGACAGTAATCAGTCGGAGATCGGGACAGTAATCAGTCGGAGATCGGGACAGTAATCAGTCGGAGATCGGGACAGTAATCAGTCGGAGCGGGACAGTAATCAGTCGGAGCGGGACAGTAATCAGTCGGAGATCGAGACAGTAATCAGTCGGGGATCGGGAGTGTAATCAGTCGGATATCGGGACAGTAATCAGTCAGAGATCGGGACAGTAATCAGTCGGAGATCGGGACAGTGATCAGTCGGAGATCGGGACAGCGATCAGTCAGAGCGGGACAGCAATCAGTCGGAGATCGGGACAGTAATCAGTCGGAGATCGGGACAGTAATCAGTCGGAGATCGGGACAGTAATCAGTCGGAGATCGGGACAGTAATCAGTCGGAGCGGGACAGTAATCAGTCGGAGCGGGACAGTAATCAGTCGGAGCGGGACAGTAATCAGTCGGAGATCGGGACAGTAATCAGTCGGAGATCGGGACAGTAATCAGTCGGAGATCGGGACGGTAATCAGTCGGCGATCGGGACAGTAATCAGTCGGAGCGGGACAGTAATCAGTCGGAGATCGGGACAGTAATCAGTCGGAGCGGGACAGTAATCAGTCGGAGCGGGACAGTAATCAGTCGGTGCGGGACAGCAATCAGTCGGTGCGGGACAGCAATCAGTCGGTGCGGGACAGTAATCAGTCGGAGCGGGACAGTAATCAGTCGGAGCGGGACAGTAATCAGTCCGAGCGGGACAGTAATCAGTCGGAGATCAAGACAGTGATCAGTCGGAGATCGGGACAGTAATCAGTCGGAGGTCGGGACAGCAATCAGGAGGAGCGGGAAAGTAATTAGTCGGAGCGGGACAGTAATCAGTCCGAGCGGGACAGTAATCAGTCCGAGCGGGACAGTAATCAGTCGGAGATCAAGACAGTGATCAGTCGGAGATCGGGACAGTAATCAGTCGGAGATCGGGACAGTAGTCAGTCGGAGTTTGGGACAGTAATCAGTCGGGGCGGGACAGTAATCAGTCGGAGATCGGGACAGTGATCAGTCGGAGATCGGGACAGTGATCAGTCAGAGATCGGGACAGTGATCAGTCGGAGATCGGGACATAAATCAGTCGGAGGTCGGGACAGTAATCAGTCGGAGGTCGGGACAGCAATCAGGAGGAGCGGGAAAGTAATCAGTCGGAGCGGGACAGTAATCAGTCGGAGCGGGACAGTAATCAGTCGGAGCTGGACAGTAATCAGTCGGAGCGGGACAGTAATCAGTCGGAGCGGGACAGTAATCAGTCGGAGATCGGGACAGTAATCAGTCGGAGCGGGACAGTAATCAGTCGGAGCGGGACAGTAATCAGTCGGAGCTGGACAGTAGTCAGTCGGAGCTGGACAGTAGTCAGTCGGAGCGGGACAGTAATCAGTCGGAGATCGGGACAGTGATCAGTCGGAGCGGGACAGTGAACAGTCGGAGATCGGGACAGTGAACAGTCGGAGATCGGGACAGTGATCAGTCGGAGATCGGGACAGTTATCAGTCGGAGGTCGGGAAAACAATCAGGAGGAGCGGGAAAGTAATCAGTCGCAGATCGGGACAGTGATCAGTCGGAGATCGGGACAGTGATCAGTCGGAGATCGGGACAGTGATCAGTCGGAGATCGGGACAGTAATCAGTCGGAGGTTGGGACAGTAATCAGTCGGAGGTTGGGACAGCAATCAGGAGGAGCGGGAAAGTAATCAGTCGGTGATCGGGACAGCAATCAGTCGGAGGTCGGGACAGCAATCAGTCGGAGATCGGGACAGTAATCAGTCGGAGATCGGGACAGTGATCAGTCGGAGATCGGGACAGTGATCAGTCGGAGGTCGGAACAGCAATCAGGAGGAGCGGGAAAGGAATCAGTCGGTGATCGGGACAGTAATCACTCGGAGATCGGGACAGTAATCCGTCGGAGCGGGACAGTAATCAGTCAGAGATCGGGACAGTAATCCGTCGGAGCGGGACAGTAATCAGTCAGAGATCGGGACAGTAATCAGTCGATGATCGGGACAGTGATCAGTCGGAGATCGGGACAGCAATCAGTCGGAGCGGGACAGTAATCAGTCAGAGCGGGACAGTAATCAGTCAGAAATCGGGACAGTAATCAGTCGGGGATCGGAACAGCAATCAGTCGGAGCGGGACAGTAATCAGTCGGAGATCGGGACAGTAATCAGTGGGAGCGGGACAGTAATCTGTCGGAACGGGACAGTAATCAGTCGGAGCGGGACCGTAATCAGTCGGATCGGGACAGTAATCAGTCGGAGCGGGACAGTAATCAGTCGGAGCGGGACAGTAATCAGTCGGAGCGGGACAGTAATCAGTCGGAGCTGGACAGTAATCAGTCGGAGCGGGACAGTAATCAGTCCGAGCGTGACAGTAATCAGTCGGAGATCGAGACAGCAATCAGTCGGGGATCGGGAGTGTAATCAGTCGGATATCGGGACAGTGATCAGTCGGAGATCGGGACAGCAATCAGTCGGAGCGGGACAGTAATCAGTCAGAGCGGGACAGTAATCAGTCAGAAATCGGGACAGTAATCAGTCGGAGATCGGGACAGTGATCAGTCGGAGATCGGGACAGTGATCAGTCGGAGATCGGGGACAGTAATCAGTCAGAGCGGGACAGCAATCAGTCGGAGATCGGGACAGTAATCAGTCGGAGATCGGGACAGTAATCAGTCGGAGATCGGGACAGTAATCAGTCGGAGATCGGGACAGTAATCAGTCGGAGATCGGGACAGTAATCAGTCGGAGATCGGGACAGTAATCAGTCGGAGCGGGACAGTAATCAGTCGGAGCGGGACAGTAATCAGTCGGAGATCGGGACAGTAATCAGTCGGAGCGGGACAGTAATCAGTCGGAGATCGGGACAGTAATCAGTCGGAGATCGGGACAGTAATCAGTCGGAGATCGGGACAGTAATCAGTCGGCGATCGGGACAGTAATCAGTCGGAGCGGGACAGTAATCAGTCGGAGATCGGGACAGTAATCAGTCGGAGCGGGACAGTAATCAGTCGGAGCGGGACAGTAATCAGTCGGTGCGGGACAGCAATCAGTCGGTGCGGGACAGTAATCAGTCGGTGCGGGACAGTAATCAGTCGGAGAGGGACAGTAATCAGTCGGAGCGGGACAGTAATCAGTCCGAGCGGGACAGTAATCAGTCCGAGCGGGACAGTAATCAGTCGGAGATCAAGACAGTGATCAGTCGGAGATCGGGACAGTAATCAGTCGGAGGTCGGGACAGCAATCAGGAGGAGCGGGAAAGTAATTAGTCGGAGATCGGGACAGTAATCAGTCGGAGATCGGGACAGTAGTCAGTCGGAGTTTGGGACAGTAATCAGTCGGAGCGGGACAGTAATCAGTCGGAGATCGGGACAGTGATCAGTCGGAGATCGGGACAGTGATCAGTCGGAGATCGGGACAGTGATCAGTCGGAGATCGGGACATAAATCAGTCGAAGGTCGGGACAGTAATCAGTCGGAGGTCGGGACAGCAATCAGGAGGAGCGGGAAAGTAATCAGTCGGAGCGGGACAGTAATCAGTCGGAGCGGGACAGTAATCAGTCGGAGCTGGACAGTAATCAGTCGGAGCGGGACAGTAATCAGTCGGAGCGGGACAGTAATCAGTCGGAGCGGGACAGTAATCAGTCGGAGATCGGGACAGTAATCAGTCGGAGCGGGACAGTAATCAGTCGGAGCGGGACAGTAATCAGTCCGAGCGGGACAGTAATCAGTCCGAGCGGGACAGTAATCAGTCGGAGATCAAGACAGTGATCAGTCGGAGATCGGGACAGTAATCAGTCGGAGGTCGGGACAGCAATCAGGAGGAGCGGGAAAGTAATTAGTCGGAGATCGGGACAGTGATCAGTCGGAGATCGGGACAGTAATCAGTCGGAGGTTGGGACAGTAATCAGTCGGAGGTTGGGACAGCAATCAGGAGGAGCGGGAAAGTAATCAGTCGGTGATCGGGACAGCAATCAGTCGGAGGTCGGGACAGCAATCAGTCGGAGATCGGGACAGTAATCAGTCGGAGATCGGGACAGTGATCAGTCGGAGATCGGGACAGTGATCAGTCGGAGGTCGGAACAGCAATCAGGAGGAGCGGGAAAGGAATCAGTCGGTGATCGGGACAGTAATCACTCGGAGATCGGGACAGTAATCCGTCGGAGCGGGACAGTAATCAGTCAGAGATCGGGACAGTAATCCGTCGGAGCGGGACAGTAATCAGTCAGAGATCGGGACAGTAATCAGTCGATGATCGGGACAGTGATCAGTCGGAGATCGGGACAGCAATCAGTCGGAGCGGGACAGTAATCAGTCAGAGCGGGACAGTAATCAGTCAGAAATCGGGACAGTAATCAGTCGGGGATCGGAACAGCAATCAGTCGGAGCGGGACAGTAATCAGTCGGAGATCGGGACAGTAATCAGTGGGAGCGGGACAGTAATCTGTCGGAACGGGACAGTAATCAGTCGGAGCGGGACCGTAATCAGTCGGATCGGGACAGTAATCAGTCGGAGCGGGACAGTAATCAGTCGGAGCGGGACAGTAATCAGTCGGAGCGGGACAGTAATCAGTCGGAGCTGGACAGTAATCAGTCGGAGCGGGACAGTAATCAGTCCGAGCGTGACAGTAATCAGTCGGAGATCGAGACAGCAATCAGTCGGGGATCGGGAGTGTAATCAGTCGGATATCGGGACAGTGATCAGTCGGAGATCGGGACAGCAATCAGTCGGAGCGGGACAGTAATCAGTCAGAGCGGGACAGTAATCAGTCAGAAATCGGGACAGTAATCAGTCGGAGATCGGGACAGTGATCAGTCGGAGATCGGGACAGTGATCAGTCGGAGATCGGGGACAGTAATCAGTCAGAGCGGGACAGCAATCAGTCGGAGATCGGGACAGTAATCAGTCGGAGATCGGGACAGTAATCAGTCGGAGATCGGGACAGTAATCAGTCGGAGATCGGGACAGTAATCAGTCGGAGATCGGGACAGTAATCAGTCGGAGATCGGGACAGTAATCAGTCGGAGCGGGACAGTAATCAGTCGGAGCGGGACAGTAATCAGTCGGAGATCGGGACAGTAATCAGTCGGAGCGGGACAGTAATCAGTCGGAGATCGGGACAGTAATCAGTCGGAGATCGGGACAGTAATCAGTCGGAGATCGGGACAGTAATCAGTCGGCGATCGGGACAGTAATCAGTCGGAGCGGGACAGTAATCAGTCGGAGATCGGGACAGTAATCAGTCGGAGCGGGACAGTAATCAGTCGGAGCGGGACAGTAATCAGTCGGTGCGGGACAGCAATCAGTCGGTGCGGGACAGTAATCAGTCGGTGCGGGACAGTAATCAGTCGGAGAGGGACAGTAATCAGTCGGAGCGGGACAGTAATCAGTCCGAGCGGGACAGTAATCAGTCCGAGCGGGACAGTAATCAGTCGGAGATCAAGACAGTGATCAGTCGGAGATCGGGACAGTAATCAGTCGGAGGTCGGGACAGCAATCAGGAGGAGCGGGAAAGTAATTAGTCGGAGATCGGGACAGTAATCAGTCGGAGATCGGGACAGTAGTCAGTCGGAGTTTGGGACAGTAATCAGTCGGAGCGGGACAGTAATCAGTCGGAGATCGGGACAGTGATCAGTCGGAGATCGGGACAGTGATCAGTCGGAGATCGGGACAGTGATCAGTCGGAGATCGGGACATAAATCAGTCGGAGGTCGGGACAGTAATCAGTCGGAGGTCGGGACAGCAATCAGGAGGAGCGGGAAAGTAATCAGTCGGAGCGGGACAGTAATCAGTCGGAGCGGGACAGTAATCAGTCGGAGCTGGACAGTAATCAGTCGGAGCGGGACAGTAATCAGTCGGAGCGGGACAGTAATCAGTCGGAGCGGGACAGTAATCAGTCGGAGATCGGGACAGTAATCAGTCGGAGCGGGACAGTAATCAGTCGGAGCGGGACAGTAATCAGTCCGAGCGGGACAGTAATCAGTCCGAGCGGGACAGTAATCAGTCGGAGATCAAGACAGTGATCAGTCGGAGATCGGGACAGTAATCAGTCGGAGGTCGGGACAGCAATCAGGAGGAGCGGGAAAGTAATTAGTCGGAGATCGGGACAGTAATCAGTCAGAGATCGGGACAGTAGTCAGTCGGAGTTTGGGACAGTAATCAGTCGGAGCGGGACAGTAATCAGTCGGAGATCGGGACAGTGATCAGTCGGAGATCGGGACAGTGATCAGTCGGAGATCGGGACAGTGATCAGTCGGAGATCGGGACATAAATCAGTCGAAGGTCGGGACAGTAATCAGTCGGAGGTCGGGACAGCAATCAGGAGGAGCGGGAAAGTAATCAGTCGGAGCGGGACAGTAATCAGTCGGAGCGGGACAGTAATCAGTCGGAGCTGGACAGTAATCAGTCGGAGCGGGACAGTAATCAGTCGGAGCGGGACAGTAATCAGTCGGAGCGGGACAGTAATCAGTCGGAGATCGGGACAGTAATCAGTCGGAGCGGGACAGTAATCAGTCGGAGCGGGACAGTAATCAGTCGGAGCTGGACAGTAGTCAGTCGGAGCTGGACAGTAGTCAGTCGGAGCGGGACAGTAATCAGTCGGAGATCGGGACAGTGATCAGTCGGAGCGGGACAGTGAACAGTCGGAGATCGGGACAGTGATCAGTCGGAGATCGGGACAGTTATCAGTCGGAGGTCGGGACAGCAATCAGGAGGAGCGGGAAAGTAATCAGTCGGAGATCGGGACAGTGATCAGTCGGAGATCGGGACAGTGATCAGTCGGAGATCGGGACAGTGATCAGTCGGAGATCGGGACAGTAATCAGTCGGAGGTTGGGACAGTAATCAGTCGGAGGTCGGGACAGCAATCAGTCGGAGATCGGGACAGTAATCAGTCGGAGATCGGGACAGTGATCAGTCGGAGGTCGGAACAGCAATCAGGAGGAGCGGGAAAGTAATCAGTCGGTGATCGGGACAGTAATCAGTCGGAGATCGGGACAGTAATCCGTCGGAGCGGGACAGTAATCAGTCAGAGATCGGGACAGTAATCAGTCGGAGCGGGACAGTAATCAGTCAGAGATCGGGACAGTAATCAGTCGATGATCGGGACAGTGATCAGTCGGAGATCGGGACAGCAATCAGTCGGAGCGGGACAGTAATCAGTCAGAGCGGGACAGTAATCAGTCAGAAATCGGGACAGTAATCAGTCGGGGATCGGAACAGCAATCAGTCGGAGCGGGACAGTAATCAGTCGGAGATCGGGACAGTAATCAGTGGGAGCGGGACAGTAATCTGTCGGAACGGGACAGTAATCAGTCGGAGCGGGACCGTAATCAGTCGGATCGGGACAGTAATCAGTCGGAGCGGGACAGTAATCAGTCGGAGCGGGACAGTAATCAGTCGGAGCGGGACAGTAATTAGTCGGAGCTGGACAGTAATCAGTCGGAGCGGGACAGTAATCAGTCAGAGCGTGACAGTAATCAGTCGGAGCGGGACAGTAATCAGTCGGAGATCGAGACAGTAATCAGTCGGAGATCGAGACAGCAATCAGTCGGGGATCGGGAGTGTAATCAGTTGGATATCGGGACAGTAATCAGTCAGAGATCGGGACAGTAATCAGTCGGAGATCGGGACAGTGATCAGTCGGAGATCGGGACAGCAATCAGTCGGAGCGGGACAGTAATCAGTCGGAGGTCGGAACAGCAATCAGGAGGAGCGGGAAAGTAATCAGTCAGAGATCGGGACAGTAATCCGTCGGAGCGGGACAGTAATCAGTCAGAGATCGGGACAGTAATCAGTCGGAGATCGGGACAGTGATCAGTCGGAGATCGGGACAGCAATCAGTCGGAGCGGGACAGTAATCAGTCAGAGCGGGACAGTAATCAGTCGAGATCGGGACATAAATCAGTCGGAGATCGGGACAGTGATCAGTCGGAGATCGGGACAGTGATCAGTCGGAGATCGGGACAGTAATCAGTCGGAGGTCGGGACAGCAATCAGGAGGAGCAGGAAAGTAATCAGTCGGTGATCGGGACAGCAATCAGTCGGAGGTCGGGACAGCAATCAGTCGGAGATCGGGACAGTAATCAGTCGGAGATCGGGACAGTGATCAGTCGGAGATCGGGACAGTGATCAGTCGGAGATCGGGACAGTGATCAGTCGGAGAACGGGAGAGTGATCAGTCGGAGTGGGACAGTAATCAGTCGGAGATCGGGACAGTAATCAGTCGGAGCGGGACAGTAATCAGTCGGAGCGGGACAGTAATCAGTCGGAGATCGGGACAGTAATCAGTCGGAGCGGGACAGTAATCAGTCGGAGCGGGACAGTAATCAATCGGAGATCGGGACAGTAATCAGTCGGAGATCGGGACAGTAATCAGTCGGAGATCGGGACAGTAATCAGTCGCCGATCGGGACAGTAATCAGTCGGAGCGGGACAGTAATCAGTCGGTGATCGGGACAGTAATCAGTCGGAGCGGGACAGTAATCAGTCGGAGCGGGACAGTAATCAATCCAACGGGACAGTAATCAGTCGGAGCGGGACAGTAATCAATCCAACGGGACAGTAATCAGTCGGAGATCAAGACAGTGATCAGTCGGAGATCGGGACAGTAATCAGTCGGAGGTCGGGACAGCAATCAGGAGGAGCGGGAAAGTAATTAGTCGGAGATCGGGACAGTAATCAGTCGGAGATCGGGACAGTAGTCAGTCGGAGTTTGGGACAGTCATCAGTCGGAGCGGGACAGTAATCAGTCGGAGATCGGGACAGTGATCAGTCGGAGATCGGGACAGTGATCAGTCGGAGATCGGGACAGTGATCAGTCGGAGATCGGGACATAAATCAGTCGGAGGTCGGGACAGTAATCAGTCGGAGGTCGGGACAGCAATCAGGAGGAGCGGGAAAGCAATCAGTCGGAGCGGGACAGTAATCAGTCGGAGCGGGACAGTAATCAGTCGGAGCTGGACAGTAGTCAGTCGGAGCGGGACAGTAATCAGTCGGAGCGGGACAGTAATCAGTCGGAGCGGGACAGTAATCAGTCGGAGTTCGGGACAGTGATCAGTCGGAGCGGGACAGTGAACAGTCGGAGATCGGGACAGTGATCAGTCGGAGATCGGGACAGTTATCAGTCGGAGGTCGGGAAAGCAATCAGGAGGAGCGGGAAAGTAATCAGTCGGAGATCGGGACAGTGATCAGTCGGAGATCGGGACAGTGATCAGTCGGAGATCGGGACAGTGATCAGTCGGAGATCGGGACAGTGATCAGTCGGAGATCGGGACAGTGATCAGTCGGAGATCGGGACAGTAATCAGTCGGAGGTCGGGACAGCAATCAGGAGGAGCGGGAAAGTAATCAGTCGGTGATCGGGACAGTGATCAGTCGGAGATCGGGACAGTGATCAGTCGGAGATCGGGACAGTGATCAGTCGGAGAACGGGAGAGTGATCAGTCGGAGTGGGACAGTAATCAGTCGGAGATTGAGACAGTAATCAGTCAGAGCGGGACAGTAATCAGTCGGGGATCGGGACAGTAATCAGTCGGGGATCGAGACTGTAATCAGTCCGAGATCGGGAGAGTAATCAGTCCGAGATCGGGAGAGTAATCAGTCGGAGCGGGGCAGTAATCTGTCGGAGATCGAGACAGTAATCAGTCGGGGATCGAGACAGTAATCAGTCGGAGATCGGGACAGTAATCAGTCGGAGATCGGGACCGTAATCAGTCGGAGATCGGGACAGTAATCAGTCGGAGATCGGGACAGTAATCAGTCGGGGATCGGGACAGTAATCAGTCGGAGATCGGGACAGTAATCAGTCGGAGATCGGGACAGTAATCAGTCGGAGATCGGGACAGTAATCAGTCGGGGATCAGGACAGTAAACTGTCGGATATCGGGACAGTAATCAGTCGGAAATCGGGACAGTGATCAGTCGGAGAGCGGGACAGTAATCAGTCGGGGATCGGGACAGTAATCAGTCGGAGCGGGACAGTAATCAGTCGGAGATCGGGACAGTAATCAGTGGGAGCGGGACAGTAATCAGTCGGAACGGGACAGTAATCAGTCGGAGCGGGACCGTAATCAGTCGGTGATCGGGACAGTGATCAGTCGGAGATCGGGACAGTGATCAGTCGGAGATCGGGACAGTGATCAGTCGGAGAACGGGAGAGTGATCAGTCGGAGTGGGACAGTAATCAGTCGGAGATCGAGACAGTAATCAGTCAGAGCGGGACAGTAATCAGTCGGGGATCGGGACAGTAATCAGTCGGGGATCGAGACTGTAATCAGTCCGAGATCGGGAGAGTAATCAGTCCGAGATCGGGAGAGTAATCAGTCGGAGCGGGGCAGTAATCTGTCGGAGATCGAGACAGTAATCAGTCGGGGATCGAGACAGTAATCAGTCGGAGATCGGGACAGTAATCAGTCGGAGATCGGGACAGTAATCAGTCGGAGATCGGGACAGTAATCAGTCGGAGATCGGGACAGTAATCAGTCGGGGATCGGGACAGTACTCAGTCGGAGATCGGGACAGTAATCAGTCGGAGATCGGGACAGTAATCAGTCGGGGATCAGGACAGTAAACTGTCGGATATCGGGACAGTAATCAGTCGGAAATCGGGACAGTGATCAGTCGGAGAGCGGGACAGTAATCAGTCGGGGATCGGGACAGTAATCAGTCGGAGCGGGACAGTAATCAGTCGGAGATCGGGACAGTAATCAGTGGGAGCGGGACAGTAATCAGTCGGAACGGGACAGTAATCAGTCGGAGCGGGACCGTAATCAGTCGGAGATCGGGACAGTAATCAGTCGGAGCGGGACAGTAATCAGTCGGAGCGGGACAGTAATCAGTCGGAGCGGGACAGTAATCATTCGGAGCTGGACAGTAATCAGTCGGAGCGGGACAGTAATCAGTCGGAGCGGGACAGTAATCAATCGGAGATCGAGACAGTAATCAGTCGGAGATCGGGACAGTAATCAGTCGGAGATCGGGACAGTAATCAGTCGGGGATCGTGACAGTAATCAGTCGGAGATCGGGACAGTAATCAGTCGGGGATCGGGACAGTAATCAGTCGGGGATCGGGACAGTAATCAGTCGGAGATCGGGGCAGTAATCAGTCGGGGATCGTGACAGTAATCAGTCGGTGATCGGGACAATAATCAGTCGGGGCTCGGGACACTAATCAGTCGGAGATCGGGACAGTAATCAGTCGGAGCAGGACAGTGATCAGTCGGAGATCGGGACAATGATCATTCGGAGATCGGGACAGTGATCATTCGGAGATCGGGACAGTAATCAGTCGGAGATCGGGACAGTAATCAGTCGGAGATCGGGACAGTAATCAGTCGGAGATCGGGACAGTAATCAGTCGGAGATCGGGACAGTAATCAGTCGGAGATCGGGGCAGTAATCAGTCGGAGATCGGGGCAGTAATCAGTCGGGGATCGTGACAGTAATCAGTCAGAGATCGGGACAGTAATCAGTCGGGGATCGGGACTGTAATCAGTCGGGGATCGGGACAGTAATCAGATGGAGCGGGACAGTAATCAGTCGGGGATCGGGACAGTGATCAGTCGGAGATCGGGACAGTAAACAGTCGGAGATCGGGACAGTAATCAGTCGGAGATCGGGACAGTAATCAGTCGGTGATCGGGACAGTAATCAGTCGGAGCGGGACAGTAATCAGTCGGAGATCGGACAGTGATCAGTCGGAGATCGGACAGTAATCAGTCGGAGATCGGGACAGTAATCAGTCGGAGCGGGACAGTGATCAGTCGGAGATCGGGACAATGATCATTCGGAGATCGGGACAGTAATCATTCGGAGATCGGGACAGTGATCATTCGGAGATCAGGACAGTGATCAGTCGGAGATCGGGGCAGTAATCAGTCGGGGATCGGGACAGTAATCAGTCGGAGATCGGGACAGTAATCAGTCGGAGATCGGGACAGTAATCAGTCGGGGATCGGGACAGTAATCAGTTGGAGCGAGACAGTAATCAGTCGGAGATCGGGACAGTAATCAGTCGGAGATCGGGACAGTAATCAGTCGGGGATCGGGACAGTAATCAGTCGGGGATCGGGACAGTAATCAGATGGAGCGGGACAGTAATCAGTCGGGGATCGGGACAGTAATCAGTCGGGGATCGGGACAGTGATCAGTCGGAGATCGGGACAGTAAACAGTCGGAGATCGGGACAGTAATCAGTCGGAGATCGGGACAGTAATCAGTCGGTGATCGGGACAGTAATCAGTCGGAGCGGGACAGTAATCAGTCGGAGATCGGACAGTGATCAGTCGGAGATCGGACAGTGATCAGTCGGAGATCGGGACAGTAATCAGTCGGAGCGGGACAGTGATCATTCGGAGATCGGACAGTAATCAGTCGGAGATCGGGACAGTAATCAGTCGGAGCGGGACAGTGATCATTCGGAGATCGGGACAGTGATCAGTCGGAGATCGGGACAGTGATCATTCGAAGATCGGGACAGTGATCAGTCGGAGATCGGGACAGTAATCAGTCGGAGATCGGGACAGTAATCAGTCGGAGATCGGGACAGTAATCAGTCGGAGATCGGGACAGTAATCAGTCGGAGATCGGGGCAGTAATCAGTCGGGGATCGGGGCAGTAATCAGTCGGGGATCGGGACAGTCATCAGTCGGAGATCGGGACAGTAATCAGTCGGGGATTGGGACAGTAATCAGTCGGGGATCGGGACAGTAATCAGTCGGGGATCGGGACAGTAATTAATTGGAGCGGGACAGTAATCAGTCGGGGATCGGGACAGTGATCAGTCGGAGATCGTGACAGTAAACAGTCGGAGCGGGACAGTAATCAGTCGGATCGGGACAGTAATCAGTCGGAGCGGGACAGTAATCAGTCGGAGATCGGGACAGTAATCAGTGGGAGCGGGACAGTAATCAGTCGGAACGGGACAGTAATCAGTCGGAGCGGGACCGGAATCAGTCGGAGATCGGGACAGTAATCAGTCGGAGCGGGACAGTAATCAGTCGGAGCGGGACAGTAATCAGTCGGAGCGGGACAGTAATCATTCGGAGCTGGACAGTAATCAGTCGGAGCGGGACAGTAATCAGTCGGAGCGGGACAGTAATCAATCGGAGATCGAGACAGTAATCAGTCGGAGATCGGGACAGTAATCAGTCGGAGATCGGGTCAGTAATCAGTCGGGGATCGTGACAGTAATCAGTCGGAGATCGGGACAGTAATCAGTCGGAGATCGGACAGTGATCAGTCGGAGATCGGACAGTAATCAGTCGGAGATCGGGACAGTAATCAGTCGGAGCGGGACAGTGATCAGTCGGAGATCGGGACAATGATCATTCGGAGATCGGGACAGTGATCATTCGGAGATCGGGACAGTGATCATTCGGAGATCAGGACAGTGATCAGTCGGAGATCGGGTCAGTAATCAGTCGGGGATCGGGACAGTAATCAGTCGGAGATCGGGACAGTAATCAGTCGGAGATCGGGACAGTAATCAGTCGGGGATCGGGACAGTAATCAGTCGGGGATCGGGACAGTAATCAGTCGGAGCGAGACAGTAATCAGTCGGAGATTGGGACAGTAATCAGTCGGAGATCGGGACAGTAATCAGTCGGGGATCGGGACAGTAATCAGTCGGGGATCGGGACAGTAATCAGATGGAGCGGGACAGTAATCAGTCGGGGATCGGGACAGTAATCAGTCGGGGATCGGGACAGTGATCAGTCGGAGATCGGGACAGTAAACAGTCGGAGATCGGGACAGTAATCAGTCGGAGATCGGGACAGTAATCAGTCGGTGATCGGGACAGTAATCAGTCGGAGCGGGACAGTAATCAGTCGGAGATCGGACAGTGATCAGTCGGAGATCGGACAGTAATCAGTCGGAGATCGGGACAGTAATCAGTCGGAGCGGGACAGTGATCATTCGGAGATCGGACAGTAATCAGTCGGAGATCGGGACAGTAATCAGTCGGAGCGGGACAGTGATCATTCGGAGATCGGGACAGTGATCAGTCGGAGATCGGGACAGTGATCATTCGAAGATCGGGACAGTGATCAGTCGGAGATCGGGACAGTAATCAGTCGGAGATCGGGACAGTAATCAGTCGGAGATCGGGACAGTAATCAGTCGGAGATCGGGACAGTAATCAGTCGGAGATCGGGACAGTAATCAGTCGGGGATTGGGACAGTAATCAGTCGGGGATCGGGACAGTAATCAGTCGGGGATCGGGACAGTAATCAGTCGGGGATCGGGACAGTAATTAATTGGAGCGGGACAGTAATCAGTCGGGGATCGGGACAGTGATCAGTCGGAGATCGTGACAGTAAACAGTCGGAGATCGGGACAGTAATCAGTCGGAGATCGGGACAGTAATCAGTCGGTGATCGGGACAGTAATCAGTCGGAGCGGGACAGTAATCAGTCGGAGATCGGACAGTAATCAGTCGGAGATCGGGACAATAATCAGTCGGAGCGGGACAGTGATCAGTCGGAGATCGGGACAATGATCATTCGGAGATTGGGACAGTGATCATTCGAAGATCGGGACAGTGATCAGTCGGAGATCGGGACAGTAATCAGTCGGAGATCGGAACAGTAATCAGTCGGAGATCGGGACAGTGATCAGTCGGAGATCGGGACAGTGATCAGTCGGAGATCGGGACAGTGATCAGTCGGAGATCGGGACAGTGATCAGTCGAGATCGGGACAGTGATCATTCGGAGCGGGACAGTAATCAGTCGGAGCGGGACAGTAATCAGTCGGTGCGGGACAGTAATCAGTCGGGGCTTAGGACAGTAATCAGTCGGAGCGGGACAGGAGTCAGTCGGAGCGGGACAGTAATCAGTCGGAGATCGGACAGCGATCAGTCGGAGCGGGACAGTAATCAGTCAGAGCGGGACAGTAATCAGTCGGAGATCGGGACAGTGATCATTCTGAGATCGGGACATTGATCATTCGGAGATCGGGACAGTGATCAGTCGGAGATCGGGACAGTGATCAGTCGGAGATTGGGACAGTGATCAGTCGGAGCGGGACAGTAATCAGTCAGAGCGGGACAGTAATCAGTCAGAGCGGGACAGTAATCAGTCGGAGCGGGACAGTAATCAGTCGGGGCTCAGGACAGTAATCAGTCGGAGATCGGGACAATGATCATTCGGAAATCGGGACAGTGATCATTCGGAAATCGGGACAGTGATCATTCGGAGATCGGGACAGTGATCATTCGAAGATCGGGACAGTAATCAGTCGGAGAGCGGCACAGTAATCAGTCGGATCAGGACAGTAATCAGTCGGAGCGGGACAGTAATCAGTCGGAGATCGGGAGAGTAATCAGTCGGAGATCGAGACAGTAATCAGTCGGGGATCGGGACAGTAATCAGTCGGAGATCGGGAGAGTAATCAGTCAGAGATCGGGACAGTAATCAGTCGGAGATCGGGACAGTAATCAGTCAGGGATCGGGACAGTGATCATTCGGAGATCGGGACAGTGATCAGTCGGAGATCGGGACAGTGATCATTCGGAGCGGGACAGTAATCAGTCGGAGCGGGACAGTAATCAGTCGGAGCGGGACAGTAATCAGTCGGGGCTCAGGACAGTAATCAGTCGGAGATCGGGACTGTAATCAGTCGGAGCCAACAGTAATCAGTCGGAGATCGGGATAGTAATCAGTCGGAGATCAGGGCAGTAATCAGTCGGGGATCGGGACCGTAATCAGTCGGGGATCGGGACAGTAATCAGTCGGAGCGGGACAGTAATCAGTCGGAGCGGGACAGTAATCAGTCGGGGCTCAGGACAGTAATCAGTCGGAGATCGGGACTGTAATCAGTCGGAGCCAACAGTAATCAGTCGGAGATCGGGATAGTAATCAGTCGGAGATCAGGGCAGTAATCAGTCGGGGATCGGGACCGTAATCAGTCGGGGATCGGGACAGTAATCAGTTGGAGCGGGACAGTAATCAGTTGGAGCGGGACAGTAATCAGTCGGGGATCGGGACAGTAATCAGTCGGAGATCGGGACAGTAATCAGTCGGAGATCGGGACAGTAATCAGTCGGAGATCGGGACAGTAATCAGTCGGAGATCGGGACAGTAATCAGTCGGAAATCGGGACAGTAATCAGTCGGAGATCGGGACAGTAATCAGTCGGAGATCGTGACAGTGATCATTCGGAGATCGGGATAGCGATCAGTCGGAGATCGGGACAGCGATCAGTCGGAGCGGGACCGTAATCAGTCGGAGCGGGACAGTAATCAGTCGGAGATCGGGACAGTAATCAGTCGGGGATCGGGAGAGTAATCAGTCGGAGCGGGACAGTAATCAGTCGGGGCTCAGGACAGTAATCAGTCGGAGATCGGGACTGTAATCAGTCGGAGCCAACAGTAATCAGTCGGAGATCGGGATAGTAATCAGTCGGAGATCAGGGCAGTAATCAGTCGGGGATCGGGACCGTAATCAGTCGGGGATCGGGACAGTAATCAGTCGGAGCGGGACAGTAATCAGTCGGGGCTCAGGACAGTAATCAGTCGGAGATCGGGACTGTAATCAGTCGGAGCCAACAGTAATCAGTCGGAGATCGGGATAGTAATCAGTCGGAGATCAGGGCAGTAATCAGTCGGGGATCGGGACCGTAATCAGTCGGGGATCGGGACAGTAATTAGTTGGAGCGGGACAGTAATCAGTTGGAGCGGGACAGTAATCAGTCGGGGATCGGGACAGTAATCAGTCGGAGATCGGGACAGTAATCAGTCGGAGATCGGGACAGTAATCAGTCGGAGATCGGGACAGTAATCAGTCGGCGATCGGGACAGTAATCAGTCGGAGCGGGACAGTAATCAGTCGGAGCGGGACAGTAATCAGTCGGAGCGGGACAGTAATCAGTCGGTGCGGGACAGTAATCAGTCGGAGCGGGAGAGTAAACAGTCGGAGCGGGACAGTAATCAGTCGGAGCGGGACAGTAATCAGTCGGAGCGGGACAGTAATCAGTCCGAGCGGGACAGTAATCAGTCGCAGATCAAGACAGTGATCAGTCGGAGATCGGGACAGTAATCAGTCGGAGGTTGGGACAGTAATCAGTCGGAGGTCGTGACAGCAATCAGGAGGAGCGGGAAAGTAATCAGTCGGTGATCGGGACAGCAATCAGTCGGAGGTCGGGACAGCAATCAGTCGGAGATCGGGACAGTAATCAGTCGGAGATCGGGACAGTGATCAGTCGGAGATCGGGACAGTAATCAGTCGGAGGTCGGAACAGCAATCAGGAGGAGCGGGAAAGTAATCAGTCGGTGATCGGGACAGTAATCAGTCGGAGATCGGGACAGTAATCCGTCGGAGCGGGACAGTTATCAGTCAGAGATCGGGACAGTAATCCGTCGGAGCGGGACAGTAATCAGTCAGAGATCGGGACAGTAATCAGTCGGAGATCGGGACAGCGATCAGTCGGAGATCGGGACAGCAATCAGTCGGAGCGGGACAGTAATCAGTCGGAGCGGGACAGTAATCAGTCAGAAATCGGGACAGTAATCAGTCGGAGATCGGGACAGTAATCAGTGGGAGCGGGACACTAATCAGTTGGAGATCGGGACAGTAATCAATCAGAGCGGGACAGTAATCAGTCGGGGATCGGAACAGCAATCAGTCAGAACGGGACAGTAATCAGTCGGAGATCGGGACAGTAATCACTCGGAGCGGGACAGTAATCAGTCGGAGCGGGACAGTAATCAGTCGGAGCGGGACAGTAATCAGTCGGAGCGGGACAGTAATCAGTCGGAGCGGGACAGTAATCAGTCGGAGCGGGACAGTAATCAGTGGGAGCGGGACAGTAATCAGTCGGAGCGGGACAGTAATCAGTCGGAGCGGGACAGTAATCAGTCGGAGCGGGACAGTAATCAGTCGGAGACCGGTACAGTAATCAGTCAGAGCGGGAGAGTAATCAGTCAGAACGGGACAGTAATCAGTCGGAGATCGGGACAGTAATCAGTCGGAGATCGGGAGTGTAATCAGTCGGATATCGGGACAGTAATCAGTCGGAGATCGGGACAGTAATCAGTCGGAGCGGGACAGTAATCAGTCGGAGCGGGACAGTAATCAGTCAGAGCGGGACAGTAATCAGTCGGAGCGGGACAGTAATCAGTCGGAGCGGGACAGTAATCATTCGGAGCGGGACAGTAATCAGTCGGAGCGGGACAGTAATCAGTCGGAGATCGGGACAGTAATCAGTGGGAGCGGGACAGAAATCTGTCGGAACGGGACAGTAATCAGTCGGAGCGGGACCGTAATCAGTTGGAGATCGGGACAGTAATCAGTCGGAGCGGGACAGTAATCAGTCGGAGCGGGACAGTGATCAGTCGGAGCGGGACAGTGATCAGTCGGAGCTGGACAGTGATCAGTCGGAGCGGGACAGTGATCAGTCGGAGCGTGACAGTAATCAGTCGGAGCGGGACAGTAATCAGTCGGAGATCGAGACAGTAATCAGTCGGGGATCGGGAGTGTAATCAGTCGGATATCGGGACAGTAATCAGTCGGAGATCGGGACAGTAATCAGTCGGAGCGGGACAGTAATCAGTCGGAGCGGGACAGTAATCAGTCGGAGCGTGACAGTAATCAGTCGGAGCGGGACAGGAATCAGTCGGAGCGGGACAGTAATCAGTCGGAGCGGGACAGTAATCAGTCGGAGCGGGAAAGTAATCAGTCGGAGCGGGCCAGTAATCAGTAGGAGCGGGACAGTAATCTGTCGGAGATCGAGACAGTAATCAGTCGGGGATCGAGACAGTAATCAGTCGGAGATCGGGAGAGTAATCAGTCAGAGATCGGGACAGTGATCAGTCGGAGATCGGGAGAGTGATCAGTCGCAGATCGGTACAGTGATCAGTCGGAGGTCGGGACAGCAATCAGGAGGAGCGGGAAAGTAATCAGTCGGTGATCGGGACAGTAATCAGTCGGAGATCGGGACAGTAATCCGTCGGAGACCGGGACAGTAATCAGTCAGAGATCGGGACAGTAATCCGTCGGAGCGGGACAGTAATCATTCGGGGATCGGGACAGTAATCAGTCGGAGATCGGGACAGTAATCAGTCGGAGATCGGGACAGTAATCAGTCGGGGGTCGGAACAGTAATCAGTCGGGGATCGGGACAGTAATCAGTCGGAGATCGGGACCGTAATCAGTCGGAGATCGGGACAGTAATCAGTCGGAGATCGGGACAGTAATCAGTCGGGGATCGGGACAGTAATCAGTCGGAGATCGGGACAGTAATCAGTCGGAGATCGGGACAGTAATCAGTCGGGGATCAGGACAGTAAACTGTCGGATATCGGGACAGTAATCAGTCGGAAATCGGGACAGTGATCAGTCGGAGAGCGGGACAGTAATCAGTCGGGGATCGGGACAGTAATCAGTCGGAGCGGGACAGTAATCAGTCGGAGATCGGGACAGTAATCAGTGGGAGCGGGACAGTAATCAGTCGGAACGGGACAGTAATCAGTCGGAGCGGGACCGTAATCAGTCGGAGATCGGGACAGTAATCAGTCGGAGCGGGACAGTAATCAGTCGGAGCGGGACAGTAATCATTCGGAGCTGGACAGTAATCAGTCGGAGCGGGACAGTAATCAGTCGGAGCGGGACAGTAATCAATCGGAGATCGAGACAGTAATCAGTCGGAGATCGGGACAGTAATCAGTCGGAGATCGGGACAGCAATCAGTCGGAGATCGTGACAGTAATCAGTCGGAGATCGGGACAGTAATCAGTCGGGGATCGGGACAGTAATCAGTCGGGGATCGGGACAGTAATCAGTCGGAGATCGGGGCAGTAATCAGTCGGGGATCGTGACAGTAATCAGTCGGTGATCGGGACAATAATCAGTCGGGGCTCGGGACACTAATCAGTCGGAGATCGGGACAGTAATCAGTCGGAGCAGGACAGTGATCAGTCGGAGATCGGGACAATGATCATTCGGAGATCGGGACAGTGATCAGTCGGAGATCGGGACAGTAATCAGTCGGGAGATCGGGACAGTAATCAGTCGGAGATCGGGACAGTAATCAGTCGGAGATCGGGACAGTAATCAGTCGGAG